>CAEFZY010010380.1:0-45949 GCA_903066815.1 Brachyrhaphis roseni
CGACGGGTCAGGGGTCAGTTGCCCTTCGGTCGGGTTTGTGTGAAAACGAACCCTCCCGACGGGTCAGGGGTCAGTTGCCCTTCGGTCGGGTTTGTGTGATAACGAACCCGGCCGACGGGTCAGGGGTCAGTTGCCATTCGGTCGGGTTTGTGTGATAACTAACCCGGCCGACGGGTCAGGGGTCAGTTGCCCTTCGGTCGAGTTTGTGTGATAACTAACCCGGCCGACGGGTCGGTTGCCATTCGGTCGGGTTTGTGTGAAAACGAACCCGGCCGACGGGTCAGGGGTCAGTTGCCCTTCGGTCGAGTTTGTGTGATAACGAACCTGCCGACGGGTCAGGGGTCAGTTGCCCTTCGGTCGGGTTTGTGTGATAACGAACCCGGCCGATGGGTCAGGGTGTAGAAAACTAACCAAACTTGGTTTCGTCAGTCAAACGTGTATAGAATCCATTATAAAGATTATGAAGAAGGTAACAATAAAAATAACATTGCAGTGATGACAAAGACCAGCTACTCATGGGAGGAAACGTCCTCAAGTGACCCATCCACTGCCCGACAGTGACCGATGGAAAAAGCCTTCATTGTCCCCACCGCTGATGGATGACCTCAGTGACCCTGCCTATGGGCTCAGACATCTTCCTCAAGAAATGCTGCAGGTATTTTGCTATTAAGAGGTTTTTTAAATTTTTTGAGAATGATGATTTCAGAGAACGCGTTTGACCTTAAACCTGCACCCGTCTTGTTGTCTTTCAGTCCTGCTGTCCTTCTGGAATTCTTCATCTGGATGAAGCGATTTTGCCCTCCATCGCCCCCCATCGACCTACGGAAAGGGCCCTCATCTCCTCCCCTGCTCCCGCTGATGAATGACCTTAATTACCCTACCTTCGGTCTCAGCAGTCTTCCTCAAGAAATGCTGCAGGTATTTTGCTGTATGATATTTACAAGTGTGAGATTTTAAAAAATGACTATTCATTGAGTTGTTAAAGGGTTAAACCGGCACCCGTCCTCCTGTTGTCCTTCAGGAACCCTCCTGGATCATCGCCCCAACGACGACAAAGAAGAACCTCATCACCATTCTGCTGATGGATGACCATAGTGACCCTACCATTGGATTCGGCAGTCTTCCTCAAGAAATGCTGCAGGTATTTTGCTGTTGTTTAAGTGATAGTTGCATGTTTTTGAAAAGTTTCATTCTGAGTTGTTAAAAGAGTTTGACCTCCATCCTGTTGTCCTTCAGGAATCCTCCTGGATCTTCTTGTTTTTGTCTCGGATTTCGGCCTTCATCGCCCCCCATCGACTGACAGAGGAAAATGGCTGAACTTAAAACATTTATCAAAATGACTTCGGTTTATCTTTTTTTTTTTTTCTTTCTACAAAAAACTTAAGTCTTCAGTCTGGTCACCGAGTCATTTGTTTAAATGGACAATTTTGTTTAAAGACTTCATAATTAATTTTGTTTTATTTATTTTATGTATTTAAAATATCTTCCAATTTCAGTGTTAAATGTTAGAATTTAATGTTTATTTTTGAGAACGTGTTCTTGCATAACTTTAGTGTTACCATGGTTATGGCATTGATTATGAAGATGCTTAGACTGGTTTATTGTGATCTGTCTGTATTTATGCTGCTGTTTGTCATTTTTTGTTTCTACTACATTATTTATTTAAACTTTTTGTTTTCTGTCATTTTTCTTTCCATAGATTCTACATTTGGTCTGGCGTTCTGATTGGTTGTGGTTTCTTCCTGCAGGAGGACATTGGCTGACATGATGCTGCCATCACCCAACCGTTCTCCCTCTCCTTTTCACTTCCATGAACATGGAAAGTTCTCCTGATCGTTGACTTGTTGTTGTGTCTCTGCTCTGTCTTCTCTCACCTCCAGTCAGTCATGGCTGCTGGTACTGAGCCCGGTTCTGGTTCTGCTGGAGGTTTCTTCCTGGTAGAGGGGAGTTCTTCTTCTCTACTGTCGCTACATCCATGCTCTGGATGAGGTACTGCTGTAAAGTCAAGGACATAACACAGGCAATTTGCTGTCGCCCCCTGCTGGTCAGATGGAGTGAATGCTGTAAGTCATGACTCCATACAATCTGCTGGGTTTTATTTGGTACAAACTTTTTAAACTACTTTAATAATCAACTGAGCTTTATGTACTAACAATTGGAGTACAAGTAAGTGAACGGAAATTATTTCAAAGTGCATTGAGACGACATTTGTTGTGAATTAGCAATATATAAAATTGAACTTTCAAACTAACAAGTGGGCCCCACCAATAAACAATATAAAAACCAAACAAAAAGCAACAACCAAAACAAGAAAGTTCAAAACTCTAAAAGTAGACACCAAAAACATTCAAAACTCTAAAAGTAGACACCAAAAACATTCAAAACCCCAAAAGTAGACACCAAAAACATTCAAAATTCTAAAAGTAGACACCAAAAACACTCAAAACTCTAAAAGTAGACACCAAAAACACTCAAAACTCTAAAAGTAGACACCAAAAACATTCAAAACCCCAAAAGTAGATACCAAAAACATTCAAAACTCTAAAAGTAGACACCAAAAACACTCAAAACTCTAAAAGTAGACACCAAAAACACTCAAAACTCTAAAAGTAGACACCAAAAACATTCAAAACTCTAAAAGTAGACACCAAAAACATTCAAAACTCTAAAAGTAGATACCAAAAACATTCAAAGCTTATAATTATAACGTTAATTCACAACAATGTTGTTGTGAAGGCATTTTATGAAAAGTCATTTCAATTTAGTCAGATTACTATTTATCCAAGTTATCAATTCATTTGGTTCAGTTGATCAAAAAGTAGTTTAAAATGTTTGTACCAAATAAAACCCAGCAGATTGTATGGAGTCATTACTTACAACGTTCACTCCTCCTGACCAGCAGGGGGCGACAGCAAATCGCTTGTGTTGAGTTGTTGACTTTACAGCAGTCCCTCATACTAAGCATGCATGTACTGACAGTGGAGAGGAAGAACTCCCCTCTAACAGGAGCAAACCAACAGCAGAACCAGAATCGGACTCAGAACCAGCAGCCATCAGCCTCGACTGACTGGAGCTGAGAGACGGAGCAGAGACACAACAACAAGTCAACGATCAGGAGAACTTTCTATGTTCATGGAAGTGAAAAGGAGAGGGAGAACGGTTGGGTGATGGCAGCATCATGTCAGCCAATGTCCTCCTCCAGGAAGGAAACACAACCAATCAGAACGCCAGACCAGGTGTAGCTTCTATGGAGAAAATGACTTCTTTTAAGTTTAAGACATTGTTATAAAGTTGCATCTTTATTCTGTTATGATGACTGAATTCTTGTAATTAAAAATTCTTGTAACCTGACCAAAATGTTCCCTTATACATCTCACAGAAGAGATGACTAAAATAAAGGCACTTTTTGAAAGTATTTTCTGTAATTATTTTTATAGAAATTGAGGAAAGGAAGAATCGATTAAAATCAAAATCTGATATGAATAAAAATCTTGTCATATCATCCAGCCTTATTCAGTATATTGAATTACATGACTAACTGCATGTTACTTTATTCACATTTCTTTGCTGGTATTACTTAAGTGTTGCATTTTAATGTCTCCCTTGAATCTACATGCAAATACTTGATATAATGTAAACACTGAGAAAAGGGGGGAAAAGGTTTGTGAAATGCAGAGTATTACAAAAGACATTCAATTTTATTTTAAGTACAAACAGGATAACAAAGTGAACATAAAGCTCTCTGCAGTTTGGCCTCCTGTTGTACGCCATCCTCCCAGTAGAGGGCGGCAGAGGCTCAGGGTGGCGCTGTGTTGTTCCTAGCAGTCTGTTTGGATCTCTCTATTCCTGGACTGGTGCTGAAACACAGACTGCCAGTTCAGGCTTGATCCAACCTGTTTCCCAGCTCATTACAGCTGCAGCAGCTGCAGCGCTGCATCAGCTGGGTCGACCCAGTCCCACTCTGCAGCCCCGCAGCTACTGAGCACGCTCAGTTAGTCTGAGCATGCTTATAAAGGTGGGTCTCTATTGAGAAACACTTGTCATTCAGCCAAAAGATCAGGCCATTACATCTGAAAAAACAGGAAAAGTTTTCTTTTATTATTAATATTACTGTTATTTTTAATAAAATACTCCAGTGAATAAAAGTATCCTGGCTTCCTGCAGCCTGATGCACCTGATCAACCAGATAACCTGGAGAAACACCAGGTAATGTTCCTCCTGTCATCATAAATCAAAGGTTTATCGGTCTGCAATGCAGCTCAGGTAATTATCATGTCAGCTGATTGGTGGCATGTTTTAATGCTTTTAATTCACTAAATATGAAAGTGGAACATGATTGTTTGTTTAGTTCCTGCCATTCACCCTGCTTTGCAGTTTCTCCAAAAACATTTAGGTTCTTTTAAATTGATATTATCTAATGAGGCAAATGTTTTCCTTCTTCTATGTTAGTGTTTTGTTTCATTACAGCATCAGATTGAATATATTTTGTGTTTTGTGGAAGACCTTCATAATGTACAGAATCATAAAGTTGGAGCAGTCATAAATGGATTTTTAAAATATTATGTAAAAAATAACTGAAAAGTGTAAATTTAGCTCATTTTCATCTGACACCCTTTAAAAAATACATCTAGTGCAACCAGCTGCCTTCAGCTAAACAGTTAGCGCTGAGCTAAACAGTTAGCGCAGAGCTAAATATTTAGTTTGAAGCTAAATATTACATTATGAACGGCACCATACTAAATAATTTTAACTTGGTTAAATCACATTCAGTGAGTTTAGTTACAATATCTGAATCTATTTAAAAAATATTTGCTGTGAATTGTTTTGAATTTAATCAAATTTAATCACTTTTCGCAGAATTTAATAGTCAGCTCTGTAACTACTGCATATTAGGGCTCACTCTAGATTTTTAAAAAAGGAATACATTTCTGTCCAAAAACGTAAATTTTGAGATTTATCTCAGAAATATTCTGGAGCAAAACATGTAAACTTTGCAAGTTTTTCCTAGAAAATTTCTAAGATTCATCTTGTAATTTCGGAGGTTTTTTTGCAAACATTTCCTCCTTCCCTCTACACTGGCCCTAATACTCTGTTGTAGTTACAACATCTTGACTTATTAAAATATTTGCTGTAAATCTTCATATTGAACTGAGTTTAATCAGACTTAAACATGTTAAATTTAAACAGAATTTGATAATCATCTTTATGCATCGGTGCATTTGGGCTCATTGTAGATAGAAGTAAATATCCGCCAAAAAAACGAGAAATTTTGAGATTGAATTCAGAAATTTTCTAGGGAAAAAAAAATTGGTTTAAAAGAAACAAAAAAAACCCCCCTCAAATTCCTGAAATTAATCTCAGAAGTTTTTAAGAAAAAACTTAGTTTTCAAAAGTCAAAAATGTCAGACTTTAGGAAATTTTAAAAGTTTTTTCTAGAAAAAATCTTGAAAGAAATTAATCTCAAATCTCTGGAGAATAACCTCAGAGATTTGAGTATTTTTTTTGGCAAGAACTACTCCTCCTTTTTTGTCTAGCGGCCCTAATGGGCTTCCTTACCTCTTTAATCACAGTATGATGTTAAATTTAAACCGACTTTAAAACGTGCAGCAGATTCAGGTTTGTGTTTCCTGATCCTGCAGATTTAAGCTTCAGTGAAACTCACCTGGATGGTGAACCGGCTGTATTCAGCTCCATTCATGTGTTTCCTGCATGTTTGTGTGTCTGTCTTCGACCTTCAGACCTGCTGGGGGCTGAAGGTCAAACTTGTTAACCCCGGCGTTGAAGAGCCATCATCAGGTTGCAGAGTCGCTCCCTGATCCTGCAGCTTTCATCAGCTCAGCCGTTTCTCCCTCATTAGCGTCGCAGCGCGTTTCCCTCCATCGCGTCTTCCTGTGAAGAGACGGGGGACGGACGTCCACATGGACCCGTCCTCCGGGTGTCCGAGGCGCTAATGGGCCTGAAAGTGAAGCCTCCGACCTGCAGGCTGCAGGGACTTCCTGTTTGTGGTGCCAACCTGCGACCCCCGCTGACCTCTGACCTGCGGCTCTCTCCACGTGTCGGGGAGACGGCTCATCACGATAGAAACGTCCAGAACTCTGCAGCGCGTGTTCAGCGTGTCAGGCTGCAGGGAGGGGTCAGAGGTCACAGGCTCAGATTTGTTAAAGGTTCACTGGTTAAGGAACAGATTACCGTCAGGTAGCAACGATCCGATCCGACCCAACAGAACCGTTCATTAGAATTTAAGGTTTATTGATATTTGAGAATGTGTTCTTGCATTATTATTACCATTATGTTACTTGGAAATAGACTCAATAGTACAATATTATCGTTTATCGCAAAAACTTCTGGGACAATTTATCATCCAGCAAAATGTTATCAAGACAGGCCAACATGTAGCAATAAATATTAATTGTTGGGAATAGAGGCGCACCGATTTGTCGGTTTCCTTAATTCTGTGATTGGCTGATCCTGACATGTGAAGCCAATTTTATCTTCCTCAGTGAAGGTCTGAGCATCAGCCTCTGTCCTCTTCTGCTCTGCAGTGAGAGGTTCTGCTGGCGGACCGGCCCACCAGCCCAGATCTGCATGTCTGTTACCAGCTCAGACACTTTCTTACTATGTTTAGCAACATTTCAGACAAAAAAATGGGTTTCTGTCAAAATTGGAATCAGGCTTTTTAAAGATCGGTAATCTGCCAGAAAACTGCAGTCGGTGCAGCCTGGTTGGCAATAATAATATTAATATTGGATATTGATATCGGCCCAGATTTTCAGATCGGTGCATTTCTAGGAAAACTGAAAGAACAGCTGTTAGTTTTTTATGGATTGGAGGAATCCTTCAGCACTTTTTAAAAAAGTTGATGATAAAAAGATTCTTTGAAGATATTTTTAACACATCATTTAGTTTAAACGTTACATTTGAATAATTTTATTCTTCCTGATGTTCATCTGATCTGAAATCTGGTTCCGTTTCCCAGCCAACCCGTCCGGACCGGCGCAGAAGAATCTGGAGGTGAGTGACTGGCTCCCTGCAGCTCCAAGTCCAAACATCGCCTTCAAAGCCCGTTGGTTCCGACTCGCGGTCCGGCTCGGTCCGGCTCGGTCTGGCTCGGTCCGGCTCAGCCCGTTAGAAACAGAAAACATGCTGTAGACGCCGCGCATTCCTGAGCCCATTCCACAAAGCACAAGAACTTCCTTGAATTCTTCGACCCCCGGCGACGGAGCCAGGGCGCATCCTGTTGTCCTCGCGACGTTTCCTGCGACGCGCGGCTCCATCTGCCACGCTGGTTGCCACGGCGACGGGGAAACAGTGAGGCAGAACCGGCGGAGCGGCCCGCTTGGCTCGGGTCTAGATGTTCCTGGCGTCCGTTTGCTAATCAGAGGGAGTTTCAAGTATTTAGGTTCAGAACCTGTTTACCGGACAGAACCGGGTTCATACCGGGTCAGAACCAGAACACTGCTAAAGTATCGACTCCCTGTCACAACTTTCAGGGCTCATTCTGATCAAATGTGAGAAAAACACATTAATTCTAGCAGAACTGTGGATTGGGAGGAAAATTATTCATAACTTTATAGATTTGTTTACAAATAAAAATCTGAAAAGTGTGGCTTGCATTTGCACTCTAACATCTTTACTGTAAAGCCATTAAATCAGAGGCTAACAAATTCAATTTATATTTTTCTGATTGTTAACCTTTTGCTTAAATTTGACTTTTTCACGACCCGATTCTAAAATCAGGGATGTTCCAGTGGTGAACCAGCTTGTTGAATCACAGGCTACATGTCTGTCTAGCTAGCAGATAAAGCTACATTAGCTAAGCTAATGTTGCTAGTTTGGCAGTAATTACTACAGTAGATAGTTGTGATGTACTTATATTGTTTAGAAGTTAGGAACAAGGCAAGAGATAGTTCTACGTTTGTGGTTTGTTTATTGTTGTCATAGCAACTCCATACCAACTGCCTACCAAGATGGCTGTCCGATACAAAGTTTCCGGTGTGACGCGACATGAGAACTGTTTGTTTCCATCACTGCTGGTATTTACTTTAAATAGTCTTTTTATGCACAAATATAAACATGTACTGTATTTTATTAAATCATCTCACTCAGCTGCACGTTTCTTTTAACAGGTTATACTGGTTTTTTTAGTATTTTTGTTGTAAATTTGCTCTTACTGTGCCGTCTCCTGATTTTATGTTAGTTTGAATCTCAATGCTTCCATCTTTCTTCAGCTTGTTGGGACCTGAGTTTCCCTGTGGAATATTGAATATATTCTAAAAATCACCCAGCAGCTGACTAACATTATTATGGACATATTTACCAGAGGAAACTAAACTATATGCTACTATTGCAGTTCCACCAGTAAAGTTTGAGGTTTTGTGCTGGAACAACTCAGACCTCCCAGGTAATGTTTGTTGTGATGCTCGGCTGAAACACTCAGCTAAAGAGCGCTAAAACCCTGAGGAACTCCCTGGAGTTTTCCCCTCCAGCAGAGAGAGAGAGCCTGTAATCGCTGCTCCCTGTTTGTTGTACAACAACATTCCTGCAGCGGCTCAGCGTTCATCCGTCGGCTTCGGACAAACTTTCACTTTGGGGAAACGGGGAAGGAAAGCGGCGGCTCGCCTGGGAGGAAGGCGTTCGCTGCTGCTTCCTGTTTCACTGCGTCTCTCCAGGAAATCAGGAAGCGCAGCGACTTGTAGAGATGCTGATCAGCTTAACGAGTCGTTTCCTCCTGAAACACTCGGTTCCTGTCCCTTTATGGTAGTCCAAGCTGCAGAGGAGACGGAGACTCGTTTGGGGCTCCAGTCCCATAAACAGTGACTTCAGACTCGAGTTGGACTCACGGTTTTAGAAAGTTTAAAACTTGTGAACAATCTTAAATTTTTACTGTTTGTGTTTCCAGTCTCTCCTCTTCAGAGAGATTATCACGCTGCCTCAGCACCTGATGTAAGAATAACTGATCCCCTTTAAACTGTTTACGTTTACACTAGTAAAGTTATTAACAGATCATCTCTGTTCGCCAGGCATAAAGCTGCATGTGGGAGTTTTTATTTTTAATGCAGCATCTCTGCACCTCACTCTGCCGCCGTTCAGTCTGCTGCTCTTCTGGTTTCTGCAGCTTCAGGCTCATTTATCTACTAACGTTACCATTACAGATATAATGATCTAAATTCATTTGTCCTTTGCATTTTAACTATTAATTCATTTTATTTGACTTCAGATGTGACTTGGATTTGAAATCAAACTCTTGTGAACATCAGTGGGGGGAGAAATGCTTGTAGAGTTGAGCAGAAAGTTTATCCGGATGGCGGTGGCGATCTGTGACGTCATGTTTGGTGATGTTTTCATCTTCGTAATATTTGTCATATTTTTGTCATGTTCCATCACATTTTTCTCATGTTTTTGTCCTTTTTCTCCACATTTTCATCTGGTTTTCAGTTTTCCATCATGTTTCCGTCATGCTCTCGCCACGCCTCCGCCGGTAAACACCGAGACTCTCATGTTTCCTCCGACCTGCTGAAGTTGAGACCCAAACCGTTATTTCTCAGGTTTGTTTGTTTCGTGACTCTTCCCACTTGGAGATTGAGCCCAGATCTTCTCACGCTGCGCAGATTTCACGCCGTTTGGCTGAAGCGTATCAGATGGCACGGCGGATGCCTCGGCCTGTCAGGGTGTGGCAATCCTCAGGTTTTCTGGAGATCAGGTCGTTATCTGACAGAACCCCTACACGACCGATCCCCAAACACACAAACAACGCTGCACCAGGAATGCTCAGGTATCCTCCCTGACGCTCTCCAGGCCCAAACATCTCCGTAAGCTCGACCCGTTTGAGCCACTTAGGAACAATTTAGGGAGGGACAATCACAGGAAGTCATGTCTTATCTCAGAGGGAGCAGTGGATCGACTCGGTCCTCTCAAACCAAACAACTTGTCCAAACCTGAGCAGAAAACAGACAGCTTGGTTTCTTTCTAATCGTATTTCTGAAGTGTTTTGTTCAGATCATTGCAGCATAAACCCAACTGATGCTGCGTTTTGTCTTTTTGGTGTAACAATCTAATCTGTTTGATTTATATCTTCATGCTTCTGATTGAGCAGCTTTTTGTTGCTCAAAGTGTCACAAATAAAAAAAACAGAAACTTCTGAAATTATTGCATTTGATTGGAATTTTATGTGAATTTTATATTTTTTTATGCTTGAAGATCAGATTTTATCTAATCACACAAATCTCCACATTGTTACATATTTTAGATTAACAGACTTTAACAGTGCTGCTCATTTCTTTGTTGCTTTTGATATTTATCATTTTTGATATTTATCATTTGTTCAAAGCAGTTTATTGTTGCTTCAGTAGTGAATAACTGCATGTAAAATTACTTTTTTATTTGCCTACAACAGTAAAAAATTCTGGTGAGTTTTTCTTTTTTTTCTTCTTTGTTTAATTTTAAATTAATTAATATATATATATATATTGTAATGTTTTACCAATTTCTGATTTTACTTCAGATGTTCATCAGAATCTGTTTGATGCTCAACATTATATTTGTAACTCTTCATCTCGACCACATCTTCTGAACTGATTTTATAGGTTTGTTTTGGTCTGGACCTACGACTTTGGGTCAGGACAATATTAATGAAAAATACAGTCGAGCAGATTTTATTTTACTTTTTTTTTTTTGGAATTGTTTTTATGTATTTACGTGTATAAAATGTTTAGATTTTGGTATTTTGGCACTGTTGGTGTTCCATATTTATGGTGCAGTTATGAGGCTCCAGTAAAAACCTTTTGGATGATCTGGATGTTTTTCTAAACCTGAAAGTTTTCTGTTTTCTTTAGATTATTTTGAACTTTCATTTCTGAATGTGTTGATTTGAATTGAAGGTTTTTGTGGATCGCCTCCTTTCTGTCACAGCGCTTTTGTTAGCAAACGTTCAGAAAGTCTTGGAAATATTTGATATTCTGAAATGGAAAACGGATTTTTGGAGCCTGAATCTTTTGCTTACTGTAAGAACCGTAAGCAGTGAAGCGTCCGGCCCAGTTTGAAGCTGCCATGGTAACCGTTTTCTGATCCTTCAGGAAATCAGACGCCGCCTGTTTTCTGCTGAATTTCACTTTCATTTCAGGTTGACTCTGTCAGCTAGCTTTAGATGCTAATGATGTGTTTTACTTACTACATTTCTACTTCGGCTTCTCCGTCCGACTCGACTCCATATATGAAGTTAACTTTGTTGTTTTCTGCAGCCTGAGGTCTTATTTGATTGATTTTACTCGACTGATTTATCGCTGAGTCTCCTGTGAGGCGTTGAGCAGAAAAGGCCCCGGCTCCCAGCCCTCAGTGACTCAGGAGCAGCAGCAGGAACAGGGAGTGTTTTGTTGTGAAAACCATTTGGCCCATGGCAACATTATTTTCTGTACTTCGTGCAGCGCCAGTCCAAATCAGAAATACGGTAGCTCTCAGATCACAGCGCCACAGAACCTGTTTGCCCGCCGTAACAACCAGCTGAACTTCCTCATCCTTTCTGGGGAGGTTCCAGCTCAGCTTGACTCACAGGCAACAATTACACAGACGTTTGTTTTTAAATATCACAGAGGAAACAAATTCCACAAATAATACTTGGTTTTACTCAAATTATTCGAGGTGAAGCTGTTGTTCCTCTTAGCTGGATCTGAACTCAGCTGCTCCTCATGTGGAGCGGAAAGAAAACACCTGAAGCCTGCAGGCGTCCAGTCAAAGCCCGCCTGAGGCTGCAGCAGCTTCGCTCTGCAGTCAACAGACGTGTCATCAGAAAGTCATGAAAGACGTTTTGAAGGTCACACGCTGCTTAGTGTTCCCAGGAAATCTGTGTTCAGGCTGCACTGTTGAGCTCAGGTCTGCTTTTACCAAGACCTGGACTCAATTTAAATATTTAATCAAGTTAATAAAACTGTCTCCGTCCAGGTAGAACAGACATTAACGTGCAATAATGATCAGCACTTAAATTTGACCTGCAGCGTGTTGAAATCAGGACTATAATAGTTTTGTGTTTTTCATTAAGTAGTCAACAGAAGATACCATTTTAATAAGAAGTTTTCAGTTATTGTTGAACAACCAGCTGGGAGGAGAATGGAACAAAAAGCTACAAAAGTAGATTCATAAAATAAAGAATATTTGTATAATTCCAGTATTTTTCTAGTTAGTTTTATAAATGCACAATAAAGTTGCAGTTCTAGTTTTACCCCATTGACATTTTTAATCATTTCAGATAATGAAAATGTTTTCTCTATTTCAGTTTTCGTCAGTTTTTGTTGACTAACAAGAAAAAGTCAATGAGCGTTTAACCGAGTCAGACAGAAACAAACTGCACTTCCTTTATATGCTGATGATGACGGTTTGTACATTGGATGTAGATTTATGTGCTGCAGTTGATGTGAGGAGTTTGAACTCTTTACTTTCTGCTTTGGTCTTCTGCTTCTTTACAAACAGCTGAGCAGAATTAAGCAGAGAATTGGTGAAGAAGCTTCGTCTTTGGTGAGAACATCAAACAGCCGTTTTTTTTACCGTGAAACGATTCTCATGCCAGGTTTGCACAATCCAGCCATCACTGAGCTTCGTTTAGTCTCAACTTGTTTCCCTGCTGCGATCAGAGGAGCAATTATCCCTCATTTAACACGTATGTTGCAAACCCACTTAGCAGCAGCATCTATCTGTGATTTATAGTCAGACCTGCAGTTCCACGTCTCCTCTGCTTCGTCTCTTATCCACACAAATCTCCGAATTAGCTGAGATTCTATTTTAATGAATGTTTACCGTCAGATTCCTGTAATTTCCAGATAAACTGCTGTATCCTCCTTTTCTGTGCCGCTGGTTTGTTCCGCCTCCATCATGAGGAGTTTTGTGTTCTGGAGGCTGTATCTCTGTTTGAACTGATTAATCTAAGTTTGGGATGATTGTGAAGCCTTGAGACGTAGCTTGGATCAAAACCACAGGTTTGTTTCTCCCAGTTTACCCTCCAGAGGAACCAGTCCATTTCACTGTGGTGTCTACATTCCTGCTTTTGTTGTTCACAAAACAAGACATAAAGTGTAGAGCAAATCTTTATCATAATTACATAACTGGAAACATGGGAGGAAGGAAGGTCTGCCGATCGGGCCTCTCTGCTCGCTGATGATAAAAACCGATTCGCCTGTTTGTTTCTGAAATATGGGTTAGGATTTTCCAAATATTTTCCTTCAGAGCATCCAGCAGCCAAGACATTTACTGAAGGCTGTCCTAGATCTGGGATGGACAACATAAGGTCCGAGGGCCCGAGGAGGTCCCTGGATTGTCTCCATTTGGTCCTCAATGCCGTCAACAAGTCCAGATAAAAGTCAGAATAAAGCACATTGAGAGTGATCACCTCTTCATCACATGCCTGCTAGTGGTAAGGAAGGAACATGTTGGTGCATGAGAAATGAAAATGAAAAATAAAGATTTTAGCATGTTTGATGAGAGCTGAGCTCTCAAACCGAGCTCTTCCCTGGTAGCAGTCAATCATCAACCAAACTGCTGATTGGGTTGATGCTGGTTCTGATAGAAAGTTACCAGAACCAGCATCTTAGTTTGGTGGGTCTGGGCCTCCAGGCTGTGCCGTAAGAACTTTTTCAGAAAGTCACTGAAATCCTGTTTTTATGTGTGAGAATAAATTTGTTCAATCAAGTCGCCCAAAAATGTGAAACTAGGTGCCTTTCTTTTAATACAGCAAAGTGCAAAATTGTTTCCAGGTTTTGGATTTGTAATAAAGAATATTTCCTTCCTACCATAAAAATGAACTACTTTATTTGCTTGATTTTATTATGTATTTTAATTGTGACTTGATGATTTTGGCCAGCCCAGCTGTAGATGTGACCTGCACAGACGTCCCTTAATCCTGGAAATGTTCTGCAGGTGACAGGAGGCCGACTTTGTAACTGTCTTTCTGTGTCTCTGAAGGCTGAAACTCAGCCTGATCTCTGGTCTCTAGCTGTGATAACTGACGCTGTGCGTTGACTCTGTAGATACGACTCATCCCTGTCGGGTCTGTGAAGCATCAGCATTCCTTTACCTTTCCCATGACCTCACAGCCGTCTGGGGATAAAAATAGGACAAATTCCTGCTGATTATTGAGACAAATATTCCTCATTAAGGTGTCAGCGTCAGTTTTGACGCTGGTGTCGGTCGGGACGCGTCACATTCCAGGCTCTGCTTTGTCCTGAGCGCAGAATGTTTCCAGCCTTATTCATGGCCGGCGCGCGCGAAGGCCTGGGGCCCTCATTCAGCGGGGCTCTTATCTGCAGCGCCGCAGGGGCCGCTGAGCGGTTCCTGTTATTGCAGCTCCGCGCTGCCGCTCCTTCCCGCCGCCTCGGCATTCTGATGGCACAGAATAAGGATTGTTTGTTATTACAATGCCAGTCCACAGTGACTTTAGCGTGCGTTGTTTTGACTCTGAGAACAATCAAACTTTCCAATTAAAGAGCTGCAAATGCCTCCCACACTGTTTATTTACGGCAGCATCAGATCCTCCGTCTGCACTGGGACAGGAAGCTCCTCCACCATCACTCTGCACCAAAACATGTTGACCTGCTGCTCCATTATGTAAAAGCCTGTTTGAAGTTTGCATGCAGATGACGATTATTTTAGTCATTTATTCATTATTCTGATGATTAATCTGATTAAAAATGTTAGTATTCTGCAGACTTTTAATCTAAATTTCTTTTATACAATATTAGAAAAGCATTAAAAGATGCAAAAAAAATCTCCTTTTTTAATCAGAAAACATTTTATTACCTAGAATTGTTGGTCCATTTACCTAGAATGGTGATTATTTATCAGATTAATTCATCAATAATTGGATGCAAAAGGTGCTTAACGGTGTGTTTTCTCTTATTGAGAGATGTAATATTTTTTGGGCGATGTGTATTTATTGGTTTATTTATTGCTCATCTTTTTAGTCATGCCAACATCTCTGTGTTCTTGATCAACAATTATACACAATTATACAACCGAACATCTTTGAGAAGCGTTAGTAGAGCCTCCTGTACAACCAGCCAGAATGCAGCAAGTGGTTTTTGGATAGTAAGTCAACAACAAAAGATTTTTCCAGCAGCCATTGTGCATCACATACAGCAGTAAAACCAGCTGACCAAATGTGCTGGAGCTCATCTTTGGTTGCTAGGTAACAGGGCTGGGCTTCACTGGGGTTGCCAGGTAACAGTGGAGTGCCAGTTGAATGTAACCTAACAACTTTAAGGTTTTCTAGACACCAGGAAACATTACGTTACTGCTAAATAACTGGCTGAGTGTTTAATTGTATTTTTTGTTGTTTTTTTGTGCTTAGTCTGATTTTAGAAGCAGTTTAAACCCAAATGGGATCATAGAAATGTGCAGAATAATATGTTTCCTTTAAAGCTGGTCTGAAGAACTGAGCAGATGCATTTAAGTGAAACAGTTGGTGAAAAACTCGATGGGGACCGAGAAGAAGAATCGTTCCCTTCAACAGGAGATTAAAGTCTTTAAAGACGTCTGTGTAGCTGCAGCCAGTGAGCCGTTACTGATCCGGTTCTAGTCTGGATCCGATCACGCTGGGATGGGCCGCAGGTAGCTGTCAGCCTTTTGTCAGGGAAAGATAAGAAACAAAAGCTGTGAAGGTAAATGGTCTTAGATGGAAAACTACTTCTCCGCTGGTGACTCTGAAAGCTTTCCAGCTTTCCTCCCTGGACTTTCCATCCTGCAGAAACGCAGCGCTGAGTGGGGTGTGTGTGTGTGTGTGTGTGGGTGTGTGTGTGTGTGCGTGTGAGGTGGACGGTGGAAACGGTGGGAGTCTCTCCTTTCAAAGGGTGGCCCAAGAACAAAACAGGAAGCCATCCCTTGTTTTGGCTCGTGGTCGCTACAAGTGTCAGGAATTCAGAGGAGGCAAATTCACATGCTGAGGTTGGCGGCGCGCAGGTCAGAGCACGCACAAACACAAACACGTCCACGCATCCATTCACCCGCAGCGGCGGGAATGTCTGGCATGCTCCGATAAGCAGAGACACGACGACTGTGAACCCGCCGTGGATGTTATGAAGAACGGTTCGCCAACAGACTAAATACTCAGAGATGCTGCCCTGACCTTGGTCCAATCGGGACTCGTGTTGTATGTGGGTCACAGTTCTGCTGATTCTTCTGGCTGAAAAGCGCAGAAAGCATCTCGACCTCCTTCATAAACAGGAGTTTATCTGACACGTCTTAAATTCTCTGTTTGGATTAAATAAAGTCAGGAGAACCGGTTCTGGTGTTGCTGTGCGCTGAGATCTCGGCCCAGTTGGTCCAGTTAGTTGTTGGAGCTTATTTAAGTCAATTATTGCATAATATTGATGAAAAAGTTCTAGATCTAATTTTCCCATAAAAGAAATAATCTGGCAACATTCAATAATTATTTACCTAAAACTTCTATAACACACTGAAAAGTTACCTGTATGTAACTTTTCTTGATAGGTAGTGGTCTCTGCAGTTGCTAGGTAACAGGCGGGGGTTGCTAGGTAACTATCAGTGCCAGTCAAATGTGACTTAACAATTGGCAGGTTTTTGAAATGACTCATTTTCCAAACATAAAAAAAACATTAACTTACATTAACTACTTTTTTTAAGTGCTTGTTTTTTTAAGAAGTAGTAGAAACAAAAATGGAAATTTAACACATTAAAGAACAACTTAATGTGAAACTTAAACTTAATTATTTCAAGTGCAGTAGAACAAAAACACCTGGTAAGGTTTAATGTTTTGCAGTGTTCTCTGCTGGCCTTAATGATGCTGTTGGTTTTCTGCTCTGACCGCCGTGATGAACAGCATCGGCCCAAACGGCTCCTCTGATAGAACCCGTCCAGAAACCCGGCGGCAGCAGAACCTTCAGCCTGTTTGGATCATAACGCTGTAAAATCTCCTGTTTCTGGCTTCAGAATAATGAAACGACTCATTTTGTTCTGCTGATCAGAACCGCTGACCCAACTCTGTACTGGTCTTTGGTCTTTATGGTTAAACATGAACCATGTGTCTGATTGTTTAAAAATTCATGAAATATTGTTTATTGCTAGTGAAAAACTATTGCTTATTTTAATTAAGCACTTTGAGTTGTTGCTGAAAATGTGCTATTTAAATAAAATTACCTTCCGTCACCTAATAAAACATATTTTTTATTATTATTATTCAATCATATTTTTGTAAGTTTTCCACGTGTTGGATGGAGGTAAAGAGTCTGAACTCGGTGACAAAAGGAAAACCGGTTCCTTTGTTTCTGCTCACATTTCTCTCATTACGCTCGGCGCGCTCTGTTGACACGAACACGTTGTCACTCAGGTTCAATAGCATTGACCTCTGACCCCTGGAGAAGTGCTTCCAGGTGGAACCTCTCCGGTCTGGGCCCGGCTCAGAGCTCAGACCTCCTGCAGCTTCGCTCAGACATCCCGACCCAAAACAAACCACGACATGTGGCGGGGTCTCCGGAGCGGGCCAGAACCACCTGGAGCGGGCCGGAACCACCTGGAGCGGGCCGGAACCACCTGGAGCGGGCCGGTTCCGGCGGGTTCTGGTGGGTCATGTTCTGGTCCGACACGTTGACAGGTCAGAAACGCTCATCCGGGTCCAGATGAAGATGGTTTTGGTTGAAAATCAGAAAGAAAAACTGAAACTGGGTCAAACTGTATTTGCAGAAATATTCACACCAAGTTTTGTCACTAAAAAACTTTTGAATCCAGATGAGATTCCTGCACTGTAAAAACTAAATCTAACCAAGTATTTCAGTTTGACTCCTAGAGAAAATAAATTAGTAAAGTTGAAATGCTACAAAACTAATTTAAAAGTAACCATTTAGCAAGATATAAGGACTTTTTAAGTTAATAATTCCTTAATATTATTAGAAAGTTTGATTTTTATTGGGAGATTATTCCACTTATAACCAGACATTTTCCCCATATTGTAATTGGAAACTAGAACTTTTCGTTAAATTGTTGAAGTAAAACAAGCTCAAATTTCTTCCTGAAAAGTTTCTTCTAATGGTGCTAAGAAAACTAAAGTTCTGTAAAGGTCCTGCAGGTCTGATGGTTCTCAGCCGGGATCTTCTCTCCTGACGATGCGGCGGGTTGAATCTCCGCGCTGCAGATGTCGGAGCATCGTTAGGAAAATCTGCCCCATGTGTCGGAGGAATGCGAGCAGAACAAAGACTCGGGATTGTTGCATTAGTCAAAGAAATTGTTGAGTTTTTTTCCCCCAGCAGAACCTCAGGAATGCTGGTGTGTGAACCGAGAGGTCACACTCCACGAACGGAGGGAATGTTTTCCCATAATCCTTCTCCAGGTGCCTGGGAGCCTGTTAGTTGTACATGTAGTGACTTCAGAGGATTATTATTATTATTTCATGAGGATGAGTCAGGCAGCCCTGGCAGGAATTATGAAACAATAAGATGATGATAAATGGGACAATTTGAACCAGGCGTGTCCGAAACCTGCTGATTTTTAAAAGTGTGCAGATTTGGTCCAGCAGAACAGGAGGTTGATTTTATGTTATTTTATTTTAAATTAGTTTTATTTAATCTAAATGAACACAAAGTATTCGTCTTTTAAATTTTGCAAACTGGACTTTCCTTTCTTTAACTATGCAAACCTGCAAATTTCAGTCCTACAGAAATAAGTTTATTGAAAATATTCCAAGTTTATTTTCCTGTTGAGCCGAATAACAGAACAAAACAATAACAGAACAAAACAATAACAGAACAAAACAATAACAGAACAAAACAATAGGTGTAAAATATCCTGAAAGAGTCCAACAGGAGGCTCTGATTTCACCTGAAAGCAGAAACCATGATGTTTGCTGATGATGATGGTGGCTGAGGAAGAGGATGCTGCTCCTGCTGTGGTGCCGACAGACAGAACCTAGCTGGACCCGCTCTGACCAGCCGCATCATGTCCACTTCTCTACTTGCTGTTGTCCTGGTTCAACTTTTATTTTTCTATTTGAAGTCCGTCGTTCATCATTATTCACAAACCTCTGGAGTGAGAGTCACATGGCATTCAGCCTGAGGTCAGAGGTCACAAGACTCAGACTCTACAGGCCTCAGTTAGCAGGTTAAAGCCAGCGGTGGACACCGCTAACAAGCGCTAGCTGTGCTAACCCTAAAACACTAATCATAAATACATATCACTATCAGACTATAAATATCAGTTTGTTTCAATGAGACGTGCTACAACACAGGATGTCTCCCTCAACAGGATCACATTTATCATTACATTATTCTTTCATTTATGGTTTCAATTTTATAGTTGTGTATTACTAACTCTGTTACTGATTTAACGCTAGGCCTGATATTTGGTCTATTAGCCTAATAACGCTAAGTGTTAAACCAATTTAGTGGAAAGTAATGCTAAAGTGCTAAACCAACATGGTATTTAACTGAAGCTAATGCTAACTTCAACCATGTAAATTAGCACTTTAGAAGTTACTAAGCGTTTTCAAAGTTAGCAAAACATGCTAAGGCTTTATCTAGCTCTTCTGTTAGCGTATTAGCAAACGTGAGCCCACCACTTCTCCATAAACCAAGGTCTTCTACAGGGTAGTGAGTCCATCTGTTACAACTGGGTCATCATCAGAACACAGAACCTGAGCAGAGCAACAGAAATGCTGAAAAGAAATTAATTAGAGTGGCCTAGTCAAAGTCCAGATGTCAGTTTGATTAAAATGCAGAACATGTCTACAAACTTCAATGAACTGAAGCAACTTTGTGAAAAGATCCTGATGTGATTCCTTTGAAGTTAACAGTTATCTTTGCGCCCTTTGAACTTTGCTGAGGCCTGTGACCTCTGACCTCTAGCTGACCCCCCTGAGTCCACCATGAGAAGAAGCCGTCGCTCGACGCCTGCGGCCTTTGGAAGTGACACGTCTTCTCCTCGGTTCGGCAGCAGCACAAGTTTATGGTGCTCCTGTTGTTCTGCTGCGTCTTTCACGGTTTAATCAGCCTGCCGGGGGTCTGACCTCTGACCCCTGGGTTCACCTCTGACCAGGATCCTGTTGCCAGGCAGTCTCTAAGTGACAGGTCAGGAATTAGAAGGTGCTAGTTTTACAAACTGGAGGTAACAGCAGAGCTTTGCCAAGATATTTCATGCTCAGTGAAGCTTCCCTACAGCCCATTACATCACTGAGGGGGGGGACTGGGAGGACTGGGAGGACTGGGAGGACTGGGGGAACTGGGAGGACTGGGAGGACTGGGGGAACTGGGGAGGACTGGGAGGACTGGGAGGACTAGGGGGGGACTGGGAGGACTGGGGGAACTGGGAGGACTGGGGGGGACAGGGAGGACTGGGGGGGACTGGGAGGACTGGGGGAACTGGGAAGGCTGCCAGTGAAACCAGCATCAGAGGAGGAATGTGGATAAATGAAAAGTGATGCAGAACCAGATCCAACACGCTGAGATCGTCAGGGTGTGAAAACTTTCTGTAAAAACATCACAAAACATGGAGCCAAAACTTTTATTCAAACTGAAAACTTCTGCAGCTGTTTGTCATAAAAATCTTTATTTAAACATTTTGACATCATAGCTGAAGGTGAACCAGAACATTTAAGCTAATTCTGATCCTGCATTATAAAAACAATATATTTTGGTTCTTTTCTTTCTTGAAGCCATTTTAAGAAATGGCTTCATTTCTTCAATGGCAAAACAGCTGAACTCAGTGTTTCAGCTGTTTTGCAGTTTTCTGGAGGTTCGTTCCAGATTTTTGGAAGGTTTGGATGCTGGTTCTGCAGATCTTTAATGTTTGTGCTGCTAAACCATTCAGTGATTTCTAAACTAAAGTCTATTCTCTCACTGTAGAACTGGGTGTTGTGCTCCGTCTTCCTGGTTTTAGTCAGAACGCCAGCAGCAGCGTTCCGGATCAGCTGCAGCTGGAGGATTTTTCTAGGCAGACCTGAGAAGACACTGTTGCAGTAATCAATGCGACTAAAGATGTTTGAGTTGCAGAGACATTAGTCCTTTAAACCCGGAAATGTTTTTCAGGTGATAGAAGGCCGACTTTGTAACTCTTTATGTGGCTCTGAAGGTCCAAACCCAGATTTGTAATAACTGAAGCTGCTCTCTAGATTGTTCTTCTTTGTGTGAGTGACTGAAATCAACTGCGTGTTATAAATATTGATTTGTTTTGATTTTATTTTGTAATCAGATGAAGTTGTGAAAATGAGGCAGAGTTTTTCCTTGTTGCCCGTCCTGCAGCAGGAGCAGCATGTCAGATTGGTGCCGCGGTAGAAACGCCGCGGTGGGAACGCTCTGTGTTCCCTCTCAGCTGCTCGACGGTTTCTAACAAACAAAGTGATGTTGGAGGCGCAGCCCTTCACACCTTCTGCAGGTGAACTGCTGGGAACAAACCCTGCATTAGCTCCCATTCAGCAAACCAAATGAGCCAGAATGAGTAAAGCTCAGGGAATTAAATGCGTGCAGCGTTCTGGATTAGCTGCGACTTTAAGGTATTTTCTGTGTCAGTAAAAGTCGGATCATTGGGAGCTCAAATCGGCACGAATGGAATGATTCCTGCAGCGCCGATGTTTACTCTAAAGTGTTTTTCCAGGGTGTGTTTGGATTGAGACTCGCTTCAGGGTAACAGTTTCATCCGATACTATCGGCATCCTGCGGCGTTACCGCGGCTTTATCTGCACATCAAGTGAGACTTTACCCACAATTCACTGCAAGGTGTTGATAGCATCACCAAGGTGTTGAAATGCAACCAGCATTGAGGGTCGAAAAGAAACAAACAGCTCAGAATCACCAAGCTGAAAACACTCAGCGGCCATATTTATTCTAATTAAAAATACTTATTTAAAATCTTTATGATTTACACATGCAATGTTTTCATAAAATAAAGTAGAAAAGAGAATTTATTGAACTTCCTCAGATGTTTTTGCCATAAAAGAAAGATGTATGAGTTCCTAACTTTCTGTTTTATATTTTGTTGTGTAAAAAATGTTTTTAGTCTCAATTTCAGCAACAGAAATGAGAACTGTAAACTCCTTTCCATCTTTAGCCAAGTTTAATCACTGGGTGCCAGAGTCTGTTGAGTAGACAATTCAGTGATACTAAAATCCAAGTCATAAATGTGGCTAATAAAAGAAACAATACTTTGTGTTTTACTGAACATTTAAGATCTTAAAAACAAACAGTGTTTAACGTATTAAAATACGCAGGAAGCGTTTATTTCTTGGTGGCACTTGTATCCTCTTGAGTTTCTGTAGAAATGTTTTTACTCTTGGGCGTGGTGGCGTAGCGGTTAGCTCGACCCACATTCGGAGGCCTTGAGTCCTCGACGCGGCCGTCGCGGGTTCGACTCCCGGACCCGACGATATTTGCCGCATGTCTTCCCCTCTCATTACCCCCTTCCTGTCAGCCTGCTGTTGAATAAGGGACACTAGAGCCACAAAAAGCCCCCTGGTGGGGAAACAAAAAAGAAATGTTTTTACTCCAAACTGCAGATTCTTTTGAAAAAAGGCAAAGTTTCTACAACAAAACGATGTTCTCTGACGTAGCGATTCAGATGAAGACATTTAGTTCTGATGTTAGGAAACCAGTTCATCTTGTTTCATTACTGATTTCAGCTCATCGTATTGATAATATTGGACTCTAAGACATTTTGTGCACCATGACCAGGCGATAACTGAGTCGTCTGTCCAGCAGAATCAGCTTTGTAAAAGGACCAATGTGCTGAAAACGGTTAGAAGTTGAACTTTCATCATATCTGAGTGACTCCTGGTAAGTTTTCTTCCTCCTGAAGTTTGGAAAATTGGAAGCGTTTATGAATTGGACACATTTGGTTTTCAAAGCTTTAAAAATCCTTTTCTAAACCTTCCAGCTGTTTTTGCTCTAAAAGCAGCCCGTATATGTGGCGATGTGAAGGTTTCTGGGACGTGTCCTGGTTGCTGGGGACGCTGTCTCCATGTGGGACGTCCTGCAGGCTCTGCTCTCTAACCTTCCCTTTATTCCTGTCCTCCTTTCAGTCTTTTGTCCCCGGCTCTCGTCTTCCCGCCACTCTTTTCAGGTTCAGTGACCAACAAACATGCAGCACAATAGTTTAAAGCAGAGAAATGCACTGGAGCCACTTCCTGTGCAGAAACATTCCCACCATTACTGACACCTGAAAATGTTTGACAGAAGTTGAGTTTCATGTTTATTTCTGTAAAAACAGGCTCAGTCTCTCCCTGCTGGAGGTTTATTGTTCAGGTTTTCTCCCTGCTGCTGTTGTCCAAACGCTAATAAACACACAGAGACAGTTTAATGGAGCGCGGTGAAAGATTTCTGCAACGTTCTACCCAATTTAATACATGGTTGCATCATGTCAAAGCCTCTAAATCCAGAAGTTTTTATTTTGCGTGTTGATTGATGAGGAATGATGAACCAGATTCTGCAGAATCCAGAGAAAGTTTTTCCTCTTTGTTTTGGTTTTATGGACCAGAAACGTTGAGATCCATCCACTTGTTCTGCAGCTGCCCAATAAAACCGACACTGATCCCAAACTGAGCTAAACACGGGGAAACTTCACATGAGGAGCTGCAGCAGATTTATGTGAAATTAAAGAAAACATTTTGGATTTAAAGCTTCATGAAGCACAAACTGGCTGGACGATAAATTGATTTGATCAACTCATCACGTTTTTTGTTTTTGAAGATTAAACCTCATTAAAATTAACTTAAATTGATTTGAATACATAAAAAATTATTGAATTTGGGCTTGTATACTTTATCTGCACAATTTCATTGTCTTCCTTTGAAGTTAAATGACTTGTAATAGTTTTCCGACTGAATCTGACCTAAACTTTGATCTGAAATATTTAATATCATCTAAACTTTAATAAGAGAAATTCAATTCATGAAACCAGCCTGGTCATTTGATAGATTTGTCCTTCATTTAAATGTGCAGCAGTACCAAACATTTGATTTTAAACACTTTCAGATGACATCACAGCTTGGAGGCGGAGTTATAAAGGCCAGTCAGACCAATTTAAACCTGTTACTGGTTCAGTTTAGGAAATAAAAACTGAACTCGATGTGAAGCTCATGAGGTCAAACATGAGCGTTTTTCTTAGTTTTTTCATTTTTTCTCTAAAGCTGTTTTCAGTTTTGTTTTTTTGTTTTTAAGGAAAATTAAATCTCAGTTTTCTGATCTGGAGTTAAACACAGAGGAATCTCGTCTGTGAAGCTGCTCTTTGTTACCAGTTAGACGAGCTGGATGACTTCAGGTACCTCTGAGGGTGAGGCAGAGGAATCCGGCTCTAAGTATTTTTAAATCTGTAATTAGGTGTACCAGTTAATGCTGTTTTAGCTCCTCGCCATTATTCTTTTGCACACCTCCTTGCTATTTGGTACACCTGTAATAAATATCTATATCCTGTATAGCACTTCTGGATAGATGCAAACTACATTTCGTTGCTTGTACTTGTGACAGTGCAATGACAATAAAGTTGAATTCTATTCTAATTCTATTCTATTTACTGTTTCTGGTCACAGCATTGAGGAAAAGCTTAAAGTGTGAAACAAAATGTAAATGTTCATTGGGAATGTAATATAGAGAAACTTCTGTGTTTCCAAAATGTATCCCCCCAAAAAATCAGTGAGTTTCCTGTAAAATAGAACCATGTTTTCGGTCCGTTTGGAGCTCCGTAGATCAGCAAGAACACAGGGTTAAAGTTGATCTTTGCTTTATTTTCACACAGTCACTGTTTAATTTATTTAGATTTTCTCAGGGTTTAGCGTAGCCGGATGATGTAAATGTGCTTCTAGATTTGGACCTGAAAAAAATATTCAGAAAATTTCAGCAGTTTCTGTTTTAACACATTAAACTTATAAATCTACAGTGGTGTGAAAAAATGTTTGCCCACTTTTTGTTTTCCTTTTTTGCGTGTTTGTCACTTCAGTGTTTCAGAAGATTTCACTAATTTGAATATTAATCAAAGACGACACAAATAAACACTAAATGCAGTTTTTAAATGAGGGAAAAACATCCAAACTACAAGACTCTGTGTGGAAAAAAAGAAACAAAAATATTGTTTGGTAAAAGATTTTGTACACAGGATGAATTTCAGAAACATTTTCATCCACATGAACTCGCGCTGATCCGCCACTGATCGCTGTTTTAATCATGCCAAGCCCATAGGGGGCAGTGTAGCACAAAACTAAATGCAATCACGACAGGAAGTCGTAATTGCTTCAAAGCAACCGCAACTTCCTGTTAGGGAATTAAAAATGGTGCCAGGTGGTTCATTTTGAGGACAGATGTAAAAAATATAAAGTTGATAAAACACATTTTGATGTTGATTGAGAATCATATTAAGGCAAATATGTGGAAAAATTGGTGCATTATTTGTTGTAGACTGTTATGTGCAGGACCATGAATCTGAATGATATTCTTCCAGCTAAATTTATTGCAGCTGTACAATATTGAGGTTCAATTTTAGTTTAATTACTTTTTAAATTCTTTGTAAGTTCAGTTCCATAAGTTTCGAACACATGGTCGATTATTTACATTTTACATGTAACCATGATATTGTTTCAAAACTTGCAGTTCCAAGTTTCAGACTCTGACTTGAGATTTACAAAAAACAATAACTTGATCCTGCTCAGCTACTTATTGTTGAATAAAATTCCCCGACTGCATTAATTGTCCTAACAAGGTGATGCTGAGGTGAAACACCTGAATTCAGAGAAATAAATCAGCGTCTCTGTATATTAGCATCGTCTCTGTGATGGTTTCGTTTTATGTTTATTCACTGATATCCTTCTGGAAATAGATGCTGTGTGTGTGAACACAACATCAGTGGAAACAACCTGATTACCAGGGAACAAGTTGGTCAGTGTTTACACTTGACAAGAAGTGAGTTTATTTTGGATTCTTATCCAGAAGAGCCGTGTTTTGGTGCAGAAAGTGTCGCCGATAACGAACCATGTGCTTCTTTCATCCTGAACTTTACTACAGCCATCAAACGAGATTTGTGTACTTCACCCTTTACTTCCAGGTCCAAACAGAAACTGTTGGAGTGATAAGCTGCTCTTAATTTATTAGATCTTCGGTCATGTCAGATAATCCAGAGTTCAGAAGTCGCCATGCAGATTGAGCAGCTTCTGCACCTGGATGAGCCTCAGAATATTTCACTAAAATAGATTCATCATAATTTAAACATGGGGAGTTAAAGCTCTTCTGCAGGAACGTTTGATCAAAATTGAGCTATTTGGACAGAAAGACCAGAAACATTCAAGGTTGGCTGATCCAACTCTAAAGCATGGTGGTGGCAGCATCATGCTACATTGGGTCCAACAGATCCATGAACATAAACACAGATCCAGACCGGTTCTGGAACGGATGAAGCATCTGGAATCAAACCTTCGTTATCATTATGCTTTTCAGATAATAAATGCTTAATAAACATTTAATAAATGCTTAATAAATTCTTAATAAACGTTTAGCTTTTTATTAATAACGGCTTAATGCCTAATAAAAGCTTAATAAATCCTTAAAAATGCTTAAATGCTTAATAAAGGCTTAATCAAACCTTGATAAATGCTTAGAACTCCAGCTTTAAAAATTGTTTTGCTTAATAAAAGCTTTATAATTACTTAGTAAATGCTTAATCACTTAATAAACCCTTAATAAATGCTATAAAATGCTTAGTACCTAATAAATGCTTAATTCTTAATAAATGCTTAAACATTTAACAGTTATTATTCATTAGTAAGTGCTTTATAGATGCTTAGTAAATGCTTAATAAACATATGTTACAGTTGAAACAAGTCCACAGAATTTGGAAAACAAAAACTGTTCAGAAATGTTCTTTGGCCTAAACGCTTCGTCAAAAGATTATCTTTTAGATTTCTGGTTTTATGCAGAAAAATGCTCCAAACAGGGATTTTACTGTAAATGTGTTTTGTTCTAGTTTTGCCATCCCTTGCAGAGGTCAGAGGTCAGCAGACCAACCAGCCTCGTTCAGTTCAGGAGTCCTGGGAAAGAGATTTATTTCAAAGTTGCAGGCTGGTAGTTCTCCTGCACAGTACATTCAATCAAAGTCAATATTTGAATGGTAATCTGAATAATGGACTCGATGGTTCTAAACAGGAGCCAAATGTTTGTTTACACTCCATTGAAATGAAGCTTTTTCAGAAAGTGATGAAACGATGTGTCGTCGTTTCTTTTTGCTTTGGTAGAAATGAAGCAGGAACAAAAACAGAAGATTCTGTATTTTAGCATCTCGGTGTTACATCATAACTCTTCCCCGTGGCCCCGTGCTGTATTAGGCTGAAGTTCACCTCTGACTGCGATAACGCGTCTCCGTGTTTGTCCCTCCTCGCTCTCTGTTGACAGTTGCGGTTTTGTTTGGGAACAGCTTCGTCATCTCGGCTGCAGCTGATCGCAATCTTGTTTGGTTTCACGCAGATAGTGGCGCAGCGGCGAGGAAGGCAGCGCGTTGTGCAGCGGGGCGGAGCGACATGCGGAAGTGGGGAGCCTGCGGTGCCGCAGCGGCCTGCGGTGCCGGAGCGGCCTGCGGTGCCGGAGCGGCCTGCGGTGCCGCAGCGGTAGAAGCCGTAAACAGAAAGGCAGCAGCCGCATAATTACAGGCCTCCAGTTTCACCAGGAGATGGACGTTAACATAAACCCAGACAAACTGTGGACTGGAAGTCGTATTTTTCAGGCTCCCTGCTGGATTTTGCTCCGCTGAGCAGAACTCGGTCCAAACAGAACTGAACTGGATAAAAGTGATGAATGTTTACAGAAATGAACACCCACACTCGGTCTGAACCAGACTTTCTGCCAATCATTTGATTCTACACAAACCTACAGTTTCAAATTCCAGAATACTTTATTGAAATACTTCATTCATTTAAATTGAGGTGTGTACTTTGACTAGGCTTCAGCATCTCAATTCTTTCGTTTTCAGTCTTTCTGTTGTGAATAGCTGCCCTGTTTGTTATCCAGGCTTCAGCTCATTCAACTGATCGGCCCATTTAGTAAAAAACAGGCCCAGATCATCATCCCCCACCACCGTGCTTCAGAATGCAGCTGGTGGCCAGAATCTTTAGCATGTTTAGCCCCATGCTAGTGCTACCACAACATGATCCGGAGGAAATGAAGCTAACGTCACATTCTGGTGTCAGCTAAGAAGACTTTATCTTCTCTTTACTGGCAGACAAAAGATGAAGTCAGAAGAAGCAGAAATTGATAAATGAATCTTTAAATGAACGTGAAGTTAAGCCTTTGGTTCCTTCAGGCTGCCAGAGAGCGAGAGAGAGCGACCCTTCAAGCAGATAACTGGAGGTTTGAGTGAAATACTGAAAAGTTACTGTTTATTTAAAAATATTAGGTTCATTTTACTCTTTTCAGAACTAAATTGATAAAGACGTTTATTCTGATTCAGAGGATCAGAACCTTTTACTGTTGAATATCATCTCTGCTGCCTGGATATTGAACTGTTTGCATCTCATGACAGACATGAGACTCTCATACAGCAACTATCTAAATACTTTTCATTTTGAAACACTCGTTCTTCTATTACAGGTTTATGACTTTCTCTCACACAGTGTGACGTCGTCCTCTTTGCTAATATGAATATTTAATAGCTGCTTTCTACAGGAATCTTGGGGGAAATGATTGCTGTTGTTTCTTCTAAATGCTAAAATCATCATTGATCAAGCGTTTAAATAACCTGATCAGTTCGTCAATAGTGAATAAAGTTTCCCTCAGCTGAAGCTGCCAAGTGGTTCCTGATTATCCAGGTCGAAGTTTAGAGAAAGAAAATTTTGACTAATGTGACAATCTTCTGTTTAAAGAGATCATGTTGTTCTAACATGTAAAATTGTGTTTACTTTGGTTTGAAACGAGGCTCAACAAGCGGCGATAACTTTATATCTCCGAGATAAAACTGTGAAACTGATGAGATGAACAAGCAGTTTGTTTTTGTTTTGGTTTGTTGCAGCGAGGAGAAGAAGAAGAAGCTTCACGTTTCTGTGCAGACGCCACGGCCTGCAGCCATTTCCCTGGAGTCTGTCCGGATCAGAACCGGGCCTGTTGCAGAACCTCTCTGCAGCGGTGCTGAGAGTTCGGTGCTGGTCGGGGTTCGGCAGATCCTTTTAGATCCTTTTAGATCATCTGATCTGATGATGGTTAGCAGCTGAGGCGATCAGAGATTCCTGATTTGTCCAGAGTTTTTGTTGTGTTTAGTTTTGATGGCTGCAGGTAATTCCTGCTCCACATGAACACCAGCTGCGTCTCCGTTGACCATATAACTGGATGATTTGACTTTTCAAAATAAATTAGCTCAATGGAAACCCTGACATTTTGAAAACACTCAGGTTTTGATGCTACGATAAAGTGGTTTGTTTTGGTTGTATCAAAATAGTTTCTTTTTTTTGTAAAATTGTGATGTAAAGACTTTTTTTTGTGTCACTCGAGTCACATGATCAACAACCGGATGTTACTACTGGCAGAAACGACAAAGAAAACAACAGGAAATGGTTGGAGGATGAGGTGAGGTCATCTTATTTGCATTTCTTACTTAATAAAAACATCACAATTGCGAAATTGTGTTATTATTTTTTTTACATTAGTGGAAAATCTACAAAGTTTTACAAACATTTGTAACAGAATCGCAGCTGTTGGCTGAAGCTGAGATGGGAGAAAGGTTTTAATTTAAATTTGTGAATATTTCTGTGTGCACAGACCATGAACTTTATTTCATACCGAAAATAACAAAAATAATCTTAGAAATGACCAAACCTATGATGGGAAATCAGGTAACTCCAGCCTGATTTATGCAACCAACTATTTTAAATGAAACATTACATGACTAATATTAAAGACGATTCTTAAATGTTTTGGTAATAATTCAGATGTGATGTAGATGTTGATTTGTTGGTCACTTCAGACCTGAAACCTGAGCAGAAGCTGCTGCTGCATTTAAACATCAGACCTTTGATGGTTTAATTGCAAATGAAAACAGGTTGAAGTTAATCTGTGGTCAAACGTCTTTCATTGAGTCGTAGCGTCTCCTTCACTGACGTCCGTCAACATTCACGCTTCCCTGGAGTTAAATTGGCCGAGCGACGAGCGGGACGTGGAGGGTTTGGTCTCCTGCGTAGCGATGGCAGCAAACAGCGAGGAAAACAAACGCTGAGCAGGAGAACCTCTCTGTTTGGTACCGACCGGTTCACTGGGACACTGAAACTGCAGAAATCCCTTTAATCCACCGTTCAACAAATCCTCGTGGAACAAAAAGCGACCCGGTTTTGCTTCACTAGCAGAACACGCCTCAAACAGAATCCAGTGGAAAGTAAGAGTCACTCTGGCTTGTCCTCTGGATCCGATCCGGCGCTGAACAGCTTTAATCTCAAACAGAACCTCAGTGGTGCTGAGACTGCAGGGCAGCGGCGTGGTCACACACTGCTGCGGGACGGCATCAGCACTGCAAAAACTCTAAATCTTAGCAAGTATTTCTGATCTTGTTTCCAGTGCAAATATTTTATTACACTTGAAATAAGACAAAACTACCTTACAGAATCAGGAGCTTGTTTTGACAGATTATTTTCAAAATCTTGCTAAAAGTTACTTGCAAGTTTATTTTGTCTTATTTGAAGCATGCTGGGATATTTGCAGTAGAAACGACACATTAATACTTAAGATTTTTTTTTGCATTGTGTGGCTGTTATGTTTTCAGTCCAAATGTTATACCGTCTTATTGCATTGGATTTATTGTGAAGATGCATTAAAATCAAATAAAAATTCCACTTTTTTCAAAGTTTATTTACAGCAGTTTTTATCTTTTTTACTTTGGTATTTTAAATAAATGCTAATATTGTGGAAATATATAGTAAAATACTGCTGTATTTTATATATTTAGGAATTATTGAGTTAAACCCTCTTATTTCTTGCTGAAAAGTTACTTTTAGTTTTGTCTCAGTTGTAATAATATGTCATCAGTAGAAACTGGACCTGAACTCCTGGTGATATTTTGTGTTTTTGCAGTGCGGTGCTGCAGCGGCTGAGCGTTTGGAACTGTTTGTGTTTCTGCAGGCGTTTTGCTTTCATCATCTCTGCAGGGAGTTCATTTTCCTTTCTGAAGCTGCAGAGATCATTTCTCACATTCTGAACATTCCCCACCTGTCAAAGTGCAGCATTTTCTGAATATCTTGGGATTTTCCTGAGAGGCTTTTTGGTTTTCGTGGTGACAGATCGTCAGAGTCGGACCTCCGAGTCGTGATTAATCCCCCCGCCGGGCCGAGGCTGGCTTTTTGGGCACACCTGGGAGTGCTGGCTGGAAACAGGGCGTGCGGAGGGAGAGCCGGGCTGGTCGGACGTCAGAGGCCCGGGCCGCCGGCCACGCCCAGACGCTCCTCACAGCCTCCTATTGTTCCTGAGTCGAGGAGATTCCTCACCGGGTTACAGCTGTTATGTTGGCGCTGGTTGCCTCCTGTTTGGGACGATCTGCAGCTCAGAGGGAAGCTTTGTTAGGAGACCAGACCGGAGCCGGACCAGTTCATCAATACATCAACCAATCATATGATCAATTAAAACAAATTCAATCATTTTGATCTACATGATTTATCGTTTCTGACTGGATGGAAACTTCAGGGCAGTTTTGTTTACAGATTCTTCATGATTCATTTTATTTGTCGTTTCTGTTGTTTTTTTATTTATTTATTTTGGATATTTAAAATGTCTTCCAGTTGAAATGTTCATCAGAATTTAAAGTTTATGGATCTGTGATAACGACTTGGATTGTTATGACATTATTCTAATGTTACTGGAAAATGGTCTCAAAACTTTTATCACAATAAGTTCTGGAACAATTTATCATCCAGAAACGTTTGTTATGGTGTTGAGATTAACTGAAGCTGCAGCTGGTAATAAACTTAAAGTTTTAGTAAAACAGGCAGAAATCAATTTATTGATTGTTGGCTTGAATAAACTGAACAAGTCAGAACTACATCATCAGTTACAGAGAGATTCAGTTTATTTACATACAACCAATAAACCACAAACATAATCCTGAAGGCATTGAAGACTGCATAATAATACATTTATTACATAATATCATGTGAAAAGAGTAGAAATGGTGACATGAGTAAAAATTAGATGTGTAAATAATGTAGGACATTTAGAGACAGTTATGGATGGGATTTAATGAACTCTGGCTTCTTCCTTTTCAAAATGGATTTGGAAGTTTTGTTTTTATGTTTTAGTATCATTATGATACTTTTTTTTTTCTTAATTTAATTTTTTCTCTGACATTTTACTTGTTTAAAATAAATTCCATTTAGTTTCATGTACAAAAACCTAATTTCCGTTTAATTAAATCCTNATCCTAGTTACCAATCAGAGCATTAAATTAATTTCAATTAGATTAAAAACTTCTTTCTGATTTAAGCCATCATGTGAAAATGTTGTTGACTTGCAGCATTCAGTCCTCCTGGATGCAGACAATCCCTCACACCCAGCATGCATGTGGTGACAGTGGAGAGGAAAAACTCTCTGTTGACAGAAAGAAACGTCCAGCAGACACAAAAACAAGACAGAAGTCAGACATTCTGTATTCTCATGCAAAACCCAGCAGTCTCTCAGTCTGCGCTGATGAGCAATTACTCACCTCAAGTATTTTTCTGTGCAAATGTGGCCCATTTAAAGGTAAATAAATAGATTTTCTAGTGGTATCAAGTTTTTTTTTAAAGATGTATTAAAAGAAAAATACACAACTTTTTTTTTAGCAAAGATGTTTTTCTTATTCAATTTAGAAAAACTTGTGTAAAAATCATCAAACTGCCACAGTGCTGTACTTTGAGTAATTTACAATTTCAGGACTCAGAGCATTGAATCAGTTTTTCCTGTGAACACGAAACATTCATCAGATGATGCACATTTCAAAATCTCCTTTTTTTTTTCTCACATTCAGATCTTCATGTTTTCAGCTTCGGTCTGAAGGGACATGGTCAACAATAACTGCAGTTTTAGCCTTTAACCTCTGAGTTTTTGTGTTTTCTCTCTGACATGGCTGAATGTTTGACTTTGTTTAGAAATGACCTTATAACTGTTGTTTAATAACTGGATCGCTGCTAACGTCTCTCCATCTTGTGCTCTTATCAAAGTGACCAGCTCTTGACCAGCAGTGGCTGTTGATTTAGTTTTAGTTTCTGTGGACTCGGTGAAGATGCTCGCAGTTTTCTGAGGTTTGTTTTGGGTTTTTAGTTGTTGTTAATCTGAGGTGGGTTTTACACCTGAGTTATGATGCATAAAAAATCTCTGCGTTGCAAAAGCTCACGCAGTGCAAACTTTCATTTGCTTTCAAATGAAGCTTAAACTCTTAAACTGTGGTGGAAAAGTAAATATTGAAGTGTTTGAGTAACTTTGCTGTGTTGTGCTGCTGCTTGCGTTTCGGTCTGTGAAGGCAGCAGACATGTCTTCAAGCTGCTCCGCAAACAAACAGCGGCTCTGCCGGGGAAACATGACCTCAGTATTATGTTTAGGCTCTGCAGGCTGCAGCGTTTGTCACGATAACGCCCGCGGCGCACAATCCTCCGCAGATTTGTTTGCTAAATGGGCCGGACAGATTAGAAGCTCTGAGTGGTGGATAGTTTTCCGCTGCCAGTCGCAGCAAATCCCTGATGAGTGACGGCTGCGAGACGCAGGCGTGTCGGCGTTTGAACCGAGCCCAAAAACAGCTTGTATGACAGTCATTAACCGGGAGGGACAGATTCACGCTGCTCCTTCAAACATCACATCCCAGAGCCAAAAAGACTCGGCACGCGTTAATCTGCGCCGCGTCCGGACATGTCAGGGAGCGTTTAGGAGAAAATGACTGACTTAAAATGGGACCTGGAATGAAAAATTCACATTTTGCATCTTTTCCTACTTCCATATGTGTCTCATCTGCTTCTAAAAGCAAACGAAGCGTTTTAAAAAGAACTTCATACATTCATTTCCTAAGTTAAATGTTTAAATGTTTCAAAGTCCTTCCAGATGTAACGTCACAAATCAGCAGGCACTGCTCGTCACCTAGCAACCCCAGCTGAGGTCCAGCATGTTTGGTCAGCTGATTTTACCGCTGTATCCAAATCCAAAAGTACTTTATTGCAGTGAAATATTGTTGTAACTCATTTCATTAACAGGAATGCTCTCCTGTAGCAGTCTGTGTTACAACAAATTTGAAGAAGCCTCCGACTGAAGACGCTGTGTTCCTGAATCCTAACTTCTAGTCACTTCATTCTGAATCTAAGAATGAAGTGAAGATGTTTTGTTTAGGCCGTAGATCTGAATCCTGTGAAGAAGCATCATTCGTCACCTTTGCACTGATTTGAAGAGTCGGTTTGTGGTGAAGCGACGAGGCGGTCAACGGCCGACCTGAATCTGAGAAAATAACTGTTGAGTTTTTCTGAGGATCATTACAGGGTGGAAACAAACACGGAGCTTGATGTGTGTTTAAATCCGGCCTGCTGACAGAATCCGCTCCGGGATCATGACAATCTGTTTACTCCGATTTGGTCGTGAGATTAAAGAGCGGCGGCCGACTCGTCGCTCGACACCCTGCTCTTCTTCTCCACTAACTTCAACTCTCACTTTTGGTTTTTGCTGCTTCATCTCTGATCTGGAGGTGAAATAAATACTGAAATAAACACGTCTGGACTGGTTGTAACCGCAGAGTTAGTGGCAGCTTTATGAACATTAACAGATTATTAGTTGCATAACAAGAAGCGTCATCAACAGCACTGAACGAGAATAAATTCCTCTTTTTATAGCACTACAGCCGACGTTCCTCAAAGTTACCGGGTCCCTTCTTCTGACACTCAGGATGCAGTCCCGGATTGGACAGTTTACCTTACAGTAATTGACGGTTTACTTTTTTAAAACTGCAAATTACTTTTCCCCGTTTCCTGGCCGCATACTTTAATGTTAAGGTTGCATTTCTGAAACTTACATGTTGCTTAAATTAGTTAATTTTGGAAATTCTAGGTTTCTTTTCTGGAACATAAACAGAAAATTTCTGAAACTTCCAGGTTGTTCTTCAGAAATGATATGTTGTTATTTATTTCAAAGGAGACGCTGCAAATCACATTTTCATACAGTCGATAAACTGACACATTAACAAGCTTCTTCCATCAAAAAGATAAAAATCAAATAAAACAAACAGGTTACAAATTTAAAGAGAATAAAAGCCATGTAGCACGCTGTTACGTTATGTTAAATTACAAGCTACCTTTATAAAATATTCAGCGTTCCTTCACATAACTTTCAGCTCACTTTGTGAGTTTTAGGAAATTATAAGTTACTTTTCTCAAATCCACAGACCAGATTCCTTCATCATCCAGGCTGCATTTCTGAAACTTACAGGTTGTTTTCCAGAATATCCTCTTACTTGTCTGAAGGTTTATTATTTAAATGTACTTTCCTGAAACCTTCAGGTCACGTTTTGGGAACAAACCAACGGATCTCAAGTTTCATTCATAGAATCTACTGGTTACTTTTGAGGAAGAAAAAGTTTTTGTTATTTTCCCAGAACTGAAACGTTCAGGTTTCTATCCTAGAACTGATTCTGGAACGGCTCCAGGTGTAACTGTTCGGTACCGGCGGTACCAAACAGAACCGGCCTGGCTTGGTTCTGTACAGGTTAAATATGGAGGGTAACGTTTGTTTCTGTCAGACGTGTTTGCTCAGTATTTTCTCTTATTGTGGTTAAAACGGCTGTTTTCTGTTCCTCCTAATTGTCTGGAATATCATCAGCATCATGTTTGGATACTTTTAGCTGTTTTTGAAGTTCTTTTGTTTCATGCTCATCACCTGAAGTCTTATTTATGGATTTTTTATAATGTTTTTGTGATTGAAGGAATTTTCTGACGTGTTTTTATGAAAACTTTGAGCTTCCCAGAACTTGAACCTTCTGGATGTTTTTTGGTTTCTGATGATAATTTAGTGAAGTTCTGCTCAGATTGGATCCACAGCCAGATGGAAAAACATGCGACAGTAACCATGGAGACAGTCTGTTAGTGATAAATACATTTATTGGCCAGAATTCGGCACCATTTCACAGAAATGAACCCGACAAACATGAGACGGACCAATATGGCCTCCGCACGAATTAATAAATAAATCAGAGAGGAAAACATAAATTACAGGAGTGAAGAGAAAAAAAGTCCAGCGGTTCTGGTTTCAGTCGAGTCCGAGGAAAACCGGAGCACCTTCACTGACATCATCATCATCATCATCTCAGCTCCTCTTCCTCGTTTCTTTGAAATGCTTCTTTCAGAGTCTGACTCGTTTTCCAGATAAAAACTGCCTCAAAACGGAAAACATGGAGCGGATCAGGAAAACATGGAGCGGATCGGGAAAACATGGAGCGGATTTTAGATTTAAACGCTTCAGTTACTTTACATTTTTTATACTTTAAATACATTTCAGACAAAATGAAAAACTTACTGACCAAATAAACTGTTTTTGTTTTAAAAATACAAACTATTTAAACTTCTAAAATGATTCACGCTGTAAAAGTAACAAGTAGATGAAAAATAGCTTTCAGGATGAAAATCAGATTTTCTTCTCTGAATCTTGATTTCTTTGCATCCTACATGGGATGCAGCTCTCGTTTCTGGGCTTTCTCAAACATTTGATGAAATTATTCAAAATATTATTATCATTTTGTCTCTTTTGAGTCATAAAAACCGACAATTTGTGTCTTTGACCAGGAAATATTGAGGTTTCTCCATGTTTCCCGTGAGACTGCGGCTGGAATCCCTGAAGGTTTGAGTCTCTGTTCGGGTCCAGGTGTTTTCCTGCAGCCCAGGTGTCCGGCCCGGCCCCTGGCCCCCAGGCCCCGGCCCCCGGCGCCGCTCAGCTCCGGTTACGGCCCTGCTGCCGTGTGTTTCAGTCTGAACTCTGAGGGGACTCGTCCATTTAGGATGCGGCGCTCTGGCCCTGCTGCGCTCTGGCCCGGTGACGCCGCCGCGCCGACCATTTCTCCAGCAGCAGGCGGATCCGCCGGACCGCTCCGAACACGTCGGGCTGGACCCGGCCGGCGGCGCTGACCCCCTCAGGCCTGCAGAGGAACAACAGTCATCAGAAACCAGAACCAGAAACTTTACTGAAGAATATATTTATAGAAACTAAGCTCCGCCCACAAAACCAAACAGGAAGGAGTTCAGGGAGACCGGATCCTCAGGGAGTTCAGTTTTTATTCTCTCTGCTCTAATGAAGCTTCTGAAAAAATCTCTTAACTTATGGATAAAGGCTGAAAATTCTATGATTTTTCTTTTTTCCCGTCAAATGGTTGAATTTCAGGATGATGACCATTTTTCAAGATGGCTGCCACTTTTGAGCCTTTTAAACCAATTCTTGTTATAAAATGTTCCCCATTTTCATGTCTTGGATGAAGTTTATGTTGCATCAATGTTTTGGTTTGTCATCCATTCATGCAACTTTAAAGTGATTTTATGTACAAGAATCAGAAATAAAGACTTTGCTATTAGTGAGTTCAGACATTCGTCTTAATGGTTAGCATTAGCTTACCTATTTTTTGTGTGTTTAGCGGTTTAGCATTAGCTTCAACTGAGTTTTAGTGTCTAGTTATTTAGCATTGATGGAGCTAAATTCTTGTTTAGCAAATTAGCAGCTAACCAAATTAACTTTTTGGTTAGCTGTGGATAATAGCTACAGCGTGAATATATTCTCCATTAAAACCATTTTGAAAAATGTCCATCACAAAAAGGAAACACAAGTTCAAGAAAATATATATGATTTATGGTACAAAAAACTTTGTTTTTTTTTTGTTGATTCTGGAATGTTTTTAAATTTACCCAGAATTTATTATTTTTATGAATTTCTTTTTCTTTCCTTTAGACTTAGACTTATTTTTAGAGTGTTTTCTTCTGAATTTTCCAGATTCTTAGAGTTTCCTGCATATTTAGACGGTCATGTGGGTCAGAAGGACTCAGATTTGGTAACTTATGTTTTTCATAAAGAAGCTGCAGGTGTTTCTTCCTCTTTATGTCGTCATTAGAGTCGCGTGATACACAAACCAGTTCCCACGGTCACGCAGGAGCCTGAGTGATGACTTTTATTTTTACACACCTGAGGCAGAAGTTCACGCAGCTGCTGTCATTTCCACGCAGACACCGACATCTGGGCGCGCGCGTGGTTGCCGTGGAGACCGACAGGTCGCGCTTGGCCCGGGGCGCGTTCCCGAGTCCGTAGGAGACGACGCGCCTGGAAGGAGAAGATTTCAGATTAAAATGAGACAATAAAATAAAAATGAAATAAACAAACATAGAGGAATAAATCTGCTTCTTATTAGTGCGCCACAAACATTCCTGCGCATGCGTAATACCCCAAACAAGTCTTGGTTATTTTGTTGTTTTATTGCCATCATTGAGATTTAAAGTAAATTTCTATCATCTGTTCACGTTTATATATATAAAAAATAAAATGATAATAATAATTTTCTACCAAAATCATTTATTTCTTTGTTTTGTTTTCAATCAAAACCTAAAATCTATCAAACTTTACCGGATCAATAAATCCAGTCACTAAAAATACTTCAGATTTAAATAATTTAATGATCATTTTCATATTTCTCGAAAAGCGCAACTATAAAGGAAACAAGATTAAAGCACGAAACTTTTAAATGGAAAAAATATTTTCTTCCTGCGGCTCAACAAAGAGACTAAACAATAATTACGTTTTTTAAAAGTATGAAGTATTTAATTCAGCTTTTAAAATGGAAATTAAAATATTTTTTCCTGCTTGCATCACTTGATCCACTTTGTTTATTATTGTTTCACTAAGAAGCTGAAATATTCGGTTCAAAAACACAAACTCAGTCTGCAGCTTTGCAGAGTTTTGCGCAAACAGCGTCATGTTGGTTTGGATGAAACCCGGTCCGAACCTCCAGCTACACTCACTCAGGTGTGTTGACCCAGATGATGTCCAGGTGGCAGAAGTAGACGCACTCCTTGTCCAGGAACGTTGCGCAGGAGCAGCGCTTGTTGCGCACATGGCGCTGCGCACTGGCAGGTGTGGCGGAGCGCATCTCTGCGGCTGGCGCACACAGAGCTGGAAGGAAAGCAGAGAAACGGCGTGAGGTTTTGTTTTGTTGCTTTCTGCGTGTCGGAACCGTTTCAGCCGTCCGGACCCGCTCGGTTTACTGAGCATGCTCAGTGGGAGCCAGTTACCTGCGCAGAGCGTCACGCACAGCGCGGAGATCCAGAGTTTAAAATCCATCTTTTGTGAAATGAGGAATAATCCGCAGAGGAACCTGAGCTGAGCATGAATCCTGTTTCTGTGGCTCCACATGTGCAGCGCTGCGGCTTTATAAGCAGACTCTTCCTCCTCTCCCTCCTCTTCCTCCTCCTCCCTCTGAAGTTTGTTTGTCTCTGTGGGGTTTCCACTGCGCTGCAGCAGGCGGCGCTCTGTCAGAGACTTTATGAGCCTGCAGGCTTCCTTCTGAGCCATTTAGTCAAAACACTGTTATGTTCAGGAGATGGAATGAAAAACTAAAACTAAACCGATTTCATTCTCAAACATCATTTAGAAAAGATTGAGAACCAAAAAGTAAAAACTAGAAATAAACGACTCTGTTCTTCACTATGTAAACCATAAGTCTTAATGTTATTGCCATTCCCAGTAAACGGGTCCAGACTGGAACAGTCCTCTGGTGCAAAAAGTAAAAATGAATACTAAAAATAAAATATGTATAAACATGCAGAGTTTCTGCAACCCTGCAGCTTTTACATGCATCTGGATCACACTGCAAAAACACAAATCTGCCACTAATGTTTCATCAATATGAAGGAATTATTCACTTATAACCACTATATCTCGCTGAAAAGTTACTTATAAATTAGTTTTGTAGGTATAATAAGATATTTGGACTCGAAACTAGACTAAAATATTTGATAATATTTTGTGTTTTTGCAGTGCAGATCATTCGTTTGGTTCAGTTAAAGCAGGAATTCATGTGGAAACTTCAGGACAAACAGCAGCAGGCTGACCAGTTTCATCCTTACTGGGGTAAAACCACTGAAACCAGTTTGGTTCCATCCATTTATCTGCGATCATTTGATCTAAACTTCAGACGTGGATCCTCTTTACAGTTCCATCTTTTCCATCGCTGCTGGTTTCTCTCTATTTAAGAGTCCGTTTTATTGTGGCTGTCCTGCAGGGGGCGCTCTCAGCTAAAGAGTCGGTCCTTCCTCAACCTTCAAAGGCTTAGAAAGAAAATACAACAGAAATGTTTCTCTATTTCCTGGAAGTTTAATATTTAATTTTTTTAATTTTTAAAAAGATTTTATTAAAAAATAATTTTGGAAAAAACACACAAAAAAAACAAAACATTAGATTCAGGATAGTTTCAAAGTTTTAAAGACCGTGCTTTTTGCTCCTAAGCTATGGAATGACCTTCCTCTGGACATCAGACAGGCTTCCTCACCTGCTGCTTTAAATCTCTGCTAAAGACTTTTCTCTTCTCCTTGGATTTTGACACAATCTGAGATGTTTTTCTTCTTCCTTTTTCTGTCTGTGAATCCATATGTAATTTGTGTTTCTTTCTCTTGTCTATACTGTATTGTGTTGTATTTTGGGATTGTGTTACAGCACTTCGGTCCTTATGGTGTATGAAGTGCTTTATAAATAAAGTTGGTATGGTATGGTAATTTGTCCCAGTAGCCTCTGTGGGTTGATGGATGAAGTTGCTGCTGGATTTGATGCTGGTTTCTGTGTATAAAGTGTTTTTAAGGAGAGCGCCCCCTGCCTGTGATGGCAGGAAATAACTCCTCATCCTCACTGTGTGCGGAAACACTAATAATAGCAATTAGATAATAACATCCTATGAATTTTAACCATAAACATGTGGAAGTGTATCAAATGTTTCATTTAATAAAAATATTTAACCAAATTCGTTAAGATTAAGCAAAAAAAAAAAAGTAAGAATTTTTACATTTCTTACATTTAAAGGATTTAAAGATCAGGAATTCTAAAATAGGGCACAGTGATGCGTTTACAGACCGATGTGTGCGGGAAATTTGAGTTTCTGTGCTTCTAAAGAGCAGAAATAAAAGAGCAGCTGGAGGCTGATTGTTTGATGCATCAGCAGTTAAACTATGACATTAACAAAACGATGAATAAAGACGAACACAACCATGAAAACTTGTCTTATTTAATGTTATTTTTGACGAGTGAAGAGTTTAATGTGTGATTAAAGTGAGAAATTGTTAATTTCTGGTTCTGCTGCTGTTTTCTTCAGATTGTCGCCTGCAGTGACACATGTCCTCCTGCGGGGGTCGCTGTTGGGTTTAGATCTGGATGGAGGAGGGAATCAGCTGTAAACAACCTTCTGTTTTACCTGAAGCAATGCAGAGGTCAAAGGTCAGCTGCAGAAACTAAACACCACACATCAGGAAAATCAGAATTTCACTGATTTTCCTGAAATATTTCGATTTTTAGAAATGCTAGCTAAGAGTTTTTAGAAATTCAGATTTCTAAAAATGTCCTAATGAAGTTTGAGTTAACTTGAATTGTTTTTACGGATGTGTGATTCGTCACCTAATGAATCTGGTGACGCCATCTTGAAAGGAATTTTTATTTATCAATATGTGATTGATATCTTTAATTACCGTTCAGAAGAGGCAGAATGTGGTTGTGTCGAGTCAAAACTCATTTTTAGATCTCAGCGATGTCATAACAGGTAGTCAGACGAAAGTGATTTTATGATAACATGGCCTGCCATAGTTTTACCTTCCTGACTCGTCCACATCATAAACAGGAGCTGGTGTTGCATTTTATTTATTCTCACTTGTTTGGAGGAAATTACTTTAGGAGTATTTTTACTACGTTGTGCGTTTTAATTTTGTTGAGTACTTTTCAAACTTTTTTAAACAAAATTTAACCAAATTGTGTGAAAGTTCAATAAGTTTTTTCTTTCTATTGTCAGATTTTATGTAATTTATACTATTATTTTCATTCTAAAATACCAAAAATTCCACATATTTCCTTTATATTTTGATCTGCTGATATTAAATACTAAACGTTTGATCACTTACTCACTACTTTTTACCAAATACTTTTTATCTCTTAATTGAGTTACTTTTTAGATACTTTAAGTTGAGTAAAAACGTTTGGCTACTCTAACGCTTTTATATTTTTGTAATAAATTAGTTTTAATCCTGGATACAAACGTTACCTTTACTCTAAAAAGTCTTGGTGCCTCAACTAGCAACCAGACTGGTCAGACACTGTTGCTGGACGGAACAGGAAGTGGTCATCACCAGACTGTTCAGAGCAGGAAGTGCTCCAAAACGTTTCCTGACGTACGGAGAGAGGTCACCAGGAAGGACCTTCCCTCCATCCAGGATGTCTCTGCAGACCTCACACATGCTGGACACTAACAGTTCAGACTTCCACCTGCAGGGCGGCGAACTCTCATCGTTTAATCTCTCCTCGTCGTGTTTATTAGTCAACTTTGAGATCACTGTAAAAAATTTGAAATAAAATTAAGAATTTTAAATTTCAGTCTTTTCATGTAGTAATGAGAATCCAGAGGCCTAGTAGGAACCTATGGAAAGCAGTTTTATTCAAAATCAAACACTGTTACTGATAAATATAACATTTTTTATTGAATATTAATATTTTAACAATGTAAAATGTTAAAATATTAACCTTATTTTTTTATTTTAGTATTTGTTATTTTAAGAAATATTTATTTGATTTTGAATGAAATGGCTTTCCATAGATCAGGCCTCTGTGTGGCTGATGAAACTAAATTAAAAAATGTGGTTCAACACATTTATAAGGGGTGTAAATACTTTTTCACAGCTGTATATGTGTTGTATATTAAATTTAAATGATTTATTTTTAGCTAAATGCTATAAAACTGGATTTATTTACCTTTTAAATTTGCAGTTAATAGTTAAATATGATTGTTTTGTTCAGTTTCTTCTGAAAGATACAGCAAGATGTCAAAAAGCTTCATAAACAAATATTTACTGATACATTTAAGAATATTCATACAGCAATGTAAAGCTACCATAATGCATATACCTATATAGACTTATGGATCAAAATGTGCACTAGATGGATTTTTAATAAATAGCTGAACACAACATCTGTACACAAACATTTTGCCCCATAATCCATAGAGATTCACTCAAACATTAAGAAGTCCGTCGACGTTTACGGGTCCAATTTTCCAAAATAAATCTGAAATAAACACAAACAACCAGCGGATTATTTACATGGAACTCCAAAAAGGCACGATCGTCTTTACAGCATGTACAAAACAAACGGTTGGTCATCGGACGATGATTGCACGTAACAACATCAGCATCTGTGCTTTGGAAGGAGAGCCGCAGCTCGAGTGTTTCAGTCCTTAAAAGTGACGAGTACAAAAACAGAAGAGAAGAAGAAGAAGAGGCGGCGGCCTCAGGTGGCGATGACGAGTCGGTCTTCGTCGTCGCTGGACACCTCGTTGTATTCGTCCGTCAGCTTGGTCGGACCGGCCGGCGGTTCCGGTCTGTCGGCGCCGGCCGCTGGGTTCTGCTGGGGGAGGATCCGTCCCTCCTCCTTCTCCGCCGGCGGCTGGGCGTCGGGTGGCAGCGGGCTGAGGGCGGACAGCGACGGGATGATGGCCGGCAGCGCGATGTTGACGATCTGCAGACCCGGCACCGGGTTCTGGGCGGTGCCATGCGGAGCCGGGCCGGGCGTCAGGACCTGCAGGCCCAGCGCGGCGTTGAGCGTCAGGCCCGGCGCGTTGGCCAGCCCCATCAGGTTGAGCGTCTCCAGGCCCGTCACCGGGCCCAGCGGGAAGCACGGCACCACACCGCCCATCGCCGCCGGCCCGCCCTCCGCCTGGCCCGGGGAGCTCGGCGCCGGCAGCGGGCTGGCGGCCCGGTGGATGACCCCCACCGCCGGGATGGTCAGCTGGACCGGACCGGCCTGCAGCGGGACGAAGGCAGTCACACCAGCCGGAACCAGCTGGATCCCCCCGACCGGCACCATGCTGTAGGGCGACCGGGCCGGCTGCTGCGAGTGCAGCGGCAGGTGGCTGAACAGGTGAGTCTCTGCGGCCTGCGGCGCCGCCTGCAGGGGGAGCTGCAGCTGAGGCGTGTAGGACGTCTGGGTGCTGCGGTCCACCGGAGTGCTGGACTCACTGTTCACCGCTGGACGTCCAGTATCCTGTGGAGAATCAGAACCAAGGTCAGCTGTGGGGTCAGGTGTCATTCAGATCAATGAAACGCCAAAATTAATGCTAATGCTGCCCAGGGGCGGCTACATGCATTCCCTACACTTACTAGTATTAGCCTTGGGTAGGCTAACTAGCATTCCTAGCACAAATAGATGTATTAGCCTATGCAAGGCTAATGCTAACATATCTGTGCTAATGAACAGCAGACAAAGGAGGAAAACCAGTGAGTGACCAAAATGTAGGCATGCTAGTTGTATCCAGGGCTAAAGCTAGTGAGGCCGCGCTTGTAACCTCGGGAAAATAAAATTTAAGACGTATATCTCCACAGAAATGTACGAACTTCATCCAGCCATCTGGTGATAAATTTTCATTTTCTCATGATAGACGAAATAAAACTACCTAGGTAGCTAGTGTGCGTTAGCAGTGACTTAGCAGGAGCCTCAACCACCTTGGGTCACAGAACATTTGAAGAGTACGACTCAAACTTTTGGCTGACAGAGAAAGTCTGGCAGAAGAGAAAAATGAGTCAAATTTACGAGATTAAAGAAAACTTTAAAACCTGTGATTAATTAGACGCCAACTTACTTTTTAACACAAATTTAAGACGTTTTAAAGATGTGCAAACATCCTGGTTACCGATACCAGGATATCAAATCAGAATAGATATAGCCTCTTGCCACAGGGAAGTAGCCACCGCTGCCATAGTCTTACTTTTGGCACTAAAGCTTCTCCATACGGAGCGCTCAGGTGGAGGGTTTGATACCTGGTGCAGCCTGAGAGGCGGCGCCTTGCATGCAGGAGTCACAGGGCGGAGAGGGAAGGAAAGAAGAGGAAGGAGGGAGCATGAGCGTCTCACCTGGACCGGTCTGGAGCCGCGGCTCGGCGCCGGTGGACTAACGGGTCCGTCAAAGTCCGGGTAGTCGATGGACATCTGCCTGCAGGGCGACACAGGGCTCATCATGTGCACCGAGTCCGAGTCGGAGAGGCAGCAGTCGGCGGTGGCGGTGACGGGCGGTGGGGAGGCGACGATGGGGGCGGGGCCAGTCACTGGGACGCAGTCTGAGGGTTCGAGAGGCTTTGAGGGGAGAGACACGGCGCTGATGGACATCTGGGCGAGCAGCGCGCTGGGCGGGACGTCGGCCTCCTTGGAGGAGGCATGCTGCGGGCTGGCGGACACCGAGGGGTTGGTGGACAGGCCCGACTCCGCCTGGCTGTCCTCCTCTTCCTCATCGTCGTTCTCCTCATCGTCAGGCCCGTCCGAGTCGTCGCCGTCCGAGTCCTGGCGGTCGGTGCTGCTCAAATGACTTCGGTCACCTGAAGCAGAAAAACCTCATGAGTCGACGTCAACACTGAATGTTTCCTGTCAAATGATGCAAAGTGTCTGATTATTTTATGGTAAAAATGTAAATGTTCCAGTCCTGAACTGAAGGAACAGACTGGGCCACTGATGCAGCTCAAGGTTTCATCATACCAGCCTGTTCAGTCCACTTCAACCCAACGGCGGTCCGTTTCCCAAGAAAGTCCGGTTCAGTTTGTGAGGTGTGAACGTTAACCGACCTTTGACCTCTGGTTCGATTTGGACATGAACGCCAAGTGAACTACAGCGCAGGGAATTCTGGGTAAATCCAACCAAAGCTAACCTGCTAGCCTAGCGCTAGCAGCAGAAATGGCTCCTGGTCTTTAGACTAAAGAGAAATCCTCCAACACTAAAATCTGATCCTCCATCTTGTTTCCATCTGGTGAAGAAGGAAGTTGCTCT
>CAEFZY010010386.1:0-11847 GCA_903066815.1 Brachyrhaphis roseni
ACTGCTGATAAAAGTGACAGAAGTCCTTAAATAACAGAATATCCTAATGCTACAAATTTGCAGATTAATATATATATATGAAATCAAGTGATAGTATGTTAATGTATGCATATCCCTTACAATATGTTATATGCGCAATAATTATCTTGGTGAATGTCCAATAACTTATCACCATGCATCAGTCTTGAGAAGTCACATTTAGGTTTTTATGATTGCTTTTGCAGATTACAGTTGGTTACAGAGGTAAAAAATAAAACTACCACAATAGCAGTCTGACTCACTGAAAGGTGCCCACCAGGATAAGCCTGAAAGCTGTCACTTATTTCATCCACCTTTCAGGAGCTGTGGCCTGAATGTCATTGGTGTCTGTCATGGCAGCAACCACAGTACCACTCATGAACACACACACACACACACCCCATATGTACATACATATATATATATATATATATATATATATATATATATATATGTGTGTGGGGGTGTGGGGGTGTGTGTGTGTGTGTGTGTGTAGTGCTAACTCACAACAGATGGAGGGCACTTAAGGAACTTTCTGTAATCTGAATTAAGAAATATTAATTCATATAAAATTATTCACATTCCTCCAGAGTTGGGTTTAAAGTAATTTTTAACTTTTAACCAGATCTTTTAGCAATCTAACTTTTACCTGTTGCCTACATGCTAAAAAAAACAACATATGTCTTAATTAAGTTTGATTCGGCATGTTTGTCAACTTTTGACTGAAATCCTGTGTGCTTTCATTTATCTGTTTTTTTTTGATAGCCACTTAATCATTGCAGGGCCATGGTAGGCTGGTGATATTGTCATGGGGTAAGTGGGTGGGGGTTCACCTTGGGCAGTTTACCAGGGGAACACACATATAAACAAGACTACACTTAAGTGCCATTCGGAGTCAACTTACGAAGCATGTTATTGATCTAAAGAGAATGCATGTAAAGGGAGAATGAAAAATTTCATGCAGAAATTTCTTATTCAATATTTCACTTTTACCTTCACCAAACTGGGAAACAGCAATACAAGAGAGGTTTAAAAACCAATGGCTCATCCAAAACAAGTTCTACAAATTTTCCTCGCAACATAAACCTGCATGAAGACACCAAGGAGTCACTGCTATCATAACCAGTAAAAAGTTTTGTGTGCAAGAAGCTTTCTTAAAAATGCAACTTGAAATTAAATCTTTAACATCTAATCAACATATGAGAAAAATATTTTTTCTACTCTAAAAAACATAAAAATGCTTTAAATATGTTGGAATTTGTAAATAAATAGATAACCAACAAAGTCCTAGTAGCATGGAAACTAATAGATTTAAATTTTCACTGTCAGCACAATGCATTCCCTTTGATGGCTCTAGATGCAACAAATTCAAAGTGAAGAAAAAGACAACATCAAAATAGTCTGACTAATTATAAAGAGCACATGTTGCATGTTGCATCTGTGTTGGTATTTCTAAGCACAGCATCATGTAGGGGGAGCAGATGTATGAAATTGGCATCAGGGGGTTGTGGGGGATTGGTTAGGTACAGGGCACCCAGTGGGAGAGGCTGGCACAGATGGAGCCCCAGACTCACTAAGCAGCACGCAATGTCAGCTGCACAGCTCAAGAGAGCCCTTTGGGATCACCGAGGCCTTTGGCAGACACAAGCATCCTCTAATTTAGACTGCAATTAGTTTAATGGAGCAAAATCTAAATTACTTCAAACTAACACAGCTATGAGATGGCAGGGAAAGAGGCTTCTGTTCTTTCCTTCAGTCTCATTCTGAGACAGGTTAGGCTGTTTACATGAACACAAAAAGATTGAAATTCTAAAGAGCCTATTGAGGAGATTTTACACACACACATTTAGAATGTGGCAGGTACATATTATGATAAAATTCCTATTTGTTTACCAATATGCACTACCGTTAATCGTCTTGCATTCTAATGTCCAGTGATAACGATAATATGTTACTAGAATATCACCACTTTTTTAAGTAGCAACTAATCTGGTTACTGTTTCCAAACTAGTAATCAGATAAAAGTTATTTATCTAAATCACTGTGTGCTACTATTTTTTGTCATTTTCCTTTGTAAAAATAAAAATATAAAAAACTGCTTCTTTCTAAGGTCACAGTGTTACATATGCAATAAGTCACATTTTCAGCATGATGACAATTCATGTGGAGTACATATGAAGCAGCCAATAACATAAAGGTAAACAAAGGTGCTTTTCTAACTGGAAATGCCATCACTATTTCAAGTTTGTGTCAGGTAAAGAGGACAATATTAAGGTTTGCTATACACTGTGCTGGTGACAAAGTTGTATCTAGCTTCAAAAACACTACGTCACATTTAAAGACTCATACTCAGTCACAACACGAACTGACAGAAAAAGTTCCACCAGGTAGCGAACCGAAGAGCTGCAGGTGGTTCCACATCAACAAAGCAAAAGCTGGATTTAGGTGCAAAACCAATATGTTTTTATCTTTAAATTAAAACAATTATTTGCTATGCTGAAGGTGCAGTTTGTAACTTTTCTAAACACAATGTTTTTGGCATATTCGTTGTACTGTCAGAATAAATGACAGTATTACATGAGACAGATAATCTATGAAAAAAGAAAATCAAGCTCCTGCTGTAGAACCTCCCCGTGGTTCTACAGCCATCTACATAAATGGCTGTCTGACTAATTCTGACTGGTAGAATTGGTAGAATTGCATTTTGCACCAATCTGATGGTTTAATAACCTAAATAACAGATTTAAAACAATAGATATCTTTCTAGTTGAACACATGTACCTATTCAATAATTTAGCAGCAAAAAACGTTTTTTAGTTGAAAATGTTGCTTATTCTGTCAACATGATTTTCGACTGAAATACAATTAATTACATGTCCTCCAATTAACTCCATTAGAAGCCATTTTTTTCTTCAGGAAAATACCATGGTTCTATTTTGCACTTTTGGAATAAATACTGGCATACATTTTATTTAGAACAAACATTACTTTTTTTTTTTTTTTTATTTCACTCAAAGAGTGAAGTAAAGTAAGTCTCATCACTAAGTCTCATCACTAAGTCTCATCACATAAGTCTCATCACATAAGTCTCATCACTGGTTACCATTAAAAATGCACTTCGAATAAAGTGACTAAGAAGTTATATTTCAAGAGTTTGGCTTGGCCATGCAGAGCCCTAATATTCACAGTGAGGAACAGATCGTAATGGAGACACGGCAAAACAGACATTAGCCAGTTGAGACTTGACGATGGAAAAGCAAGACTGCTAGCTTTGCCTTTGCAATCTAAGTTTGATATTTTTCTCTCTTCAGCATTTGTGTTGCAATACACATCACAAAATGTCACTTTTGTTAATTGATTCTTTTGAAGTGGAGCGCAAAGAGTTTTTCATCATCATTTTGTCAGGTAGCAGCTGCCAGCAACATAGCAAATCCATAGAGTAATCAGTTTCTTTATGGGGGCCTTTTCTTTCTTATTGTGTTATGCATTTCTCAAACTGCAAATGGCCTTTTATTGGTCAAGACATACTCTCAAATAGCTTGATGCTTTGACAAATCATGTGCTACTTATATACAGATCAAGAAAAAACAAATTTTTTGTCACTCATTTTAGAAGATGAAACACTTAATATATAGACTCATTACACAGTGAAATATTTCCACCCTTTATTTTGGTACATTTTGATTTACACATAATGAAAATCCAAACTCTGGAAACTCGTAGTGTATTAAGAATGTTTTTTTTTACACACTTTAAACTTTCTTTGTCTAAAGCTAAAACATATAATCTTCCCATCTTAATATTTTGAGAACTCTTTAGTTTCTACAAGTGAAACCTTCCAAAGTAATTCCAAGTCCCATTAATTTCTCCACAAACATCTCTAAGACCTGCTTTATTTTTAAATTTACTTCAGTGAAGATCAAAAATGATTACAAATCCAGGAAGCTTCTTGAATTTTGAAATGAAGTATTGAAAGATGAAGGTGAGGCATTTTAGCCTTTGGCAAAGTTCAGGATTGAAATGATGCTGTAAATAAGTCATTGCAGTTAACAATTTCAATAATGCAATTTCAGTGAAGTTAGAGTCTGCATTAATCAAGTATAACTCTTCAGTAGCATGTCAATCGCTAACTGTGCCCATTGAATATAGCCTACATATTCAGTTCCTTGTCTTTGTTTCTCTTGTCTGTTCTTTTTTCAAATGTCATGAGAAATATCTTTTTGGGGTTTTGGGAGGTGGAATTGACTCGCCGAACATGTACTTTGGATTTTGTGATGTCCCACAGCCCACCAGTCCCTGAATGCACTATGTAGTACTTGTACTTGTGAACACACAGAACTTCACAAGCAGGCTTGGCATTACTACATGGGTTAATATTCAGTCAAAGAGTAACTGGCAACCAGCTCCTTAGGGGTTGTAATGAGGCCTGAGGAGTTGCAGGTGTGCAGCCACACCTGCAGGAAATCAGCTCTGAGTCCTGTAACTGGTTCTCCTTGGCACCCTCAGGTGGCTACCTGCTGGGAGTCTTAGAGCCACAGAGAAAACACAACACCCCGATTTCCCGACAATGGATCTTAAATGTTTCACTCCAAGTAAGTTGTCTGGATAGATTTGCTCACCTACTAGTCCAGTCTTAGTGGTTGGTGTAATTGTTGCAGTTTTTTGTCCATGGAGTAGTGTTAATATAGAAGGAGAGATAATCTTTCTCTGGTAAAATGACCTAAAGTATGAGTTTGTGGTAATGTTGGCTTTCTGAACCTTTAAATATCAAACTGTGTCTTGAATACTTATCTTGTATCCATATTTTTGCTGCCCCAGAAATGAATTTGTCAGTTCATTTGATCCATTTCAGATTTTATTTTTAATAACTGCTCAATGCTTGCTTTTAGCTCCTCTTGGTAATGGTGTTGGTCCTCCATCATTAAAACTCTTCCTGAATATTCTGATCATTAATATTTGGTGAGCTGGAGGGATTCCCTGCCTGTGTTCTTCCATCCATTTTTCCGGTTTCCAGGGGCAGTAATGCAAGTGCTTAAAGTGGCAACAAGCTGTGGCAGTTCAATAAGCTCCATATCCAACAGTGTATAGGGAGGGAATTCTGGCAGGAGAGTTTGATTTGCTGATACTACTTCCACTTCCAAGAGTGACCCAGACAGCAATTTTGTCTCTCTGTTTTTCTTCAGTAAAGTAAAAATGTTTTATTAATTAATGGGTTCATCCATTTGATGTTTTTTACTCCTTAATGGTCCCATCTGGGTGCCATTATTTGATGTGATGTTTAGAGTTAGTATGGCTGGATGATATGGCTGAACAACTCACAAAATAAGGGCTTCATGTCCTATATTAGGAATTGTCAATATTGATATTTATTGACTAGTTTTTGTTTATAAATATCTCAAATACTGCCAAACTGTTGGCATGACCTTTTCTGTTTAATCCACAGTTTTCACTCCCTGCTGTTTATTTTTAAGCACTTATGAGGCACATTAGCGAAACCTGAAACTGCTGCAGCGCAAGTTACTCAACAAGTTGTTGCTGGGTAACCAAATAGTGAGTTAGCTGTTGCCACCTATTTTGTTTAGCTCACCGTGAGAGGTTGAATGGCTAAGACCTTTCCTCTGCTATATGGTTCTGGATTGATTCAGTGAATATTCTATATATTGGAGAAAAAAAAATCAAAAGGATGTACACATCCGTACATCCACTATCTGTCACATAGATACAAAATCTACAGCATTAAGGAGACAGGCATTCAAAGCATGTAGATTCAACTTGTTTTTTATTTTTACAGAGTTGACCACCTAATTATTCGGAAGTGAATTCACAGCAGTTACACAAAATAGCTCATGTTCACCAATTATATGTTGTCTGAAATGAAACTAAAACTATATAGTGTTGATAAAAAAAAAAAAAAAAAAAGTACTGAACATGACCATGTTTATATATAGCTTCTCTCACCAAAATGAAGTGGCCATGAGTGGGGGGGCACATCAGTCTGTTATGGCTCTGATCCCACCATATCAAACCAGAAAGCAGTTGCTATAACGTTAGTGGAACAGGAGGTAAAGATTGACTGCAAATGTTACACACCAGTAGTGAACACGTTCAGTACTGCTTTAAGGTCTATTCTGTTCAAGATGAAGAACGGCATTCATCTCAATATATTCCGCTTTTAAATGTATGACAAAGGCTAGTATTTAATTATCACTGTCTTTTTTAACTTAAGATTTCATCCAGATGTGTCCATGTTTCATATATCATGTATCCTGCCCCAATTTACCCAACTCTCTTCCTCTACATTTCTTTTATGTCTCAATCCTTCCCTGCCATATTCCCATTAACCATCCTTTCATCTGTTTTTCAGTCACACATTGCCTTCATCTAGAAGAAATGACAGAATGGGTATTCACAGCATGTTCATATAATTCATGGCAGCCAAGCAGTAAATGTCAAGCCTCAGGAACTTCAACTATCTGTGTTCCAGTGAGGAGTATTTTTACCAAAAGGACACAACTACAAATATTAGAAACTCTTACATTTGCTTTTGTTGAGAGATGGCAAAAACCCAGAACAACATAGAACCTAAAACGGAAAAATAAATCCGAATTAAATTTGTTTCGTGAAAATCTAACGCTATGAATGGCTTAAATATTTGATATAGGATGGCATCCAAAAGGAAACATAAAAGGAAATGTCAAAGAGAGCATTATTTATTGTGACAGCTTACCCATGAAGAACAGGGTCTATTGTCCTGGGGAGACTGAGCTTTTAAACTGTTTGGATCTAGACTGAGAATCAAATATATAAAGCTCAGAAAGAGCTGCTGGTGGCTCCTAGTTACTTTTCTATTTGGCAATATTGGCACAAATGTGAAGCCATCATTTCTGTGTGGAGCCTAGTAAAAAGTTGTACAGCGTCACTTGGCCAATACTTTTTACCACTGGACATAGGTACTAACCCGTGAGCATAGAAAATATAGATAGATTATTTTTTTTAAAAGCTGACCTTCTGATGTCCAAGTTTTTTGTGTTCTACCTGTTTTTTGTGGCTTCGAAAATGGTGGTTCAGGCCCTTCCAAACCTTAAATTTGTAACAATTTTTAATATCTTTTCACATTGACACAGTATACAACAACAACACAAGTGAATGATCTTCTTTAAATTAAAGTGATGCTTCGGTTCATCCAGTTAAGATGCTTCTCCTCTAGAGTGGCTTTGACCAGTTGTACTCAGTCCTAAATCCAAAAGGTTGCACATGGTTAAAAAATGCTGCAATGTAGATATAATAGATATATTTATAAGTATACCAACATTATCTAAACTTTTTTTTCATTAATATATTAGGATCAGCAATGAATTTCTATATGAAATGTCGGGGTTTAGTTGAACACCTGGTAATCTTAAATAAAGCAGTGCTTATTTTCCATCGGAAACCCAATAATATCAATTTGATGCTGGCCAATCCAATCTAAAACCCAAGTATGATCTATCAAAGTCTGTGACAAAATAATTGAATAATAAAGAAAACATGTTTAAATTATGTATACTGGAAAAATAAAAGGAAAAGACTTCTGCTTCACAAAACAGAAGTGCTCCAGACCACTAAGTTGCATACAACCACAAAATCAAATGGGACCAGTCACTTTTTTTTTGTTTTTGTTTGTATGTTTCAGAGTTTGCATCATTCATGTGTTTGCAGCCCATTTTGCCATTAGCTGCACAGCTACACAGTACTCTACCATGATCTAGCACACAGTTTACAGACCTTTTTATACTCAGCTGGTTGAAGAGTCTTCCCACCCTTTTGCTTAACTCTCCAGGCTGCAATTTTCTTTTGTTGATAGTTTAAAATCCCAACAGTTGCCAAATGAAATCAATTTTGATTTAAGTGAAAGACAGTTATTAATGTTGCAACATCCTGGAACATTTGCCTTTGTTCCATGATGATTATATCAACTTAAAATCAGGCCACTCTTTTTAACATTAGAGCTTTGAAGCTGGACTGTGTATAAGTTATCCAAAAATCTGAGTATATCTCAACCTTTCATGGTTTTCTGCTACCCTGTGTAAGCATATTTGCATACTTTTTATCTTAAAGAACACAAAGCCACATGGGAGTTTTTGTTACATCATTGCTCTTCCTTGTGTTTCTTATCTCTTTTAAGTGTGTGTAAAACTGTCCTGTTTGAAAGAGGGGGGGGGAGTTCAAAGAACTCCCCTCAGGGATTGGAGCAACAAACCAGCAATATTGCAAGAAACATGAAGCAGGCCACAAATCAATTTTTTATTATTATTTTCAGTTTATCTCTGTGCAGTTTTAGGTAGTGCAAAAGCCTTTCTTTGACTCACCCAATTTCAAAATGAAAACATGGTTGCACACTGAATATATTTAAGATTTTATTTACGGTACATAAATAACGACAATCCAGCATTCCACATTCTCTAAGAAAATATGCTCTAAAATATTACTGCTGGAGTCTAGCAGTGATCTTTTAGAACAGTTTAAGTGAGTTGAAAGATGACAGATGAATCGTCTTCTGCAGTCAACTTGAATTAGATTTATTCTGTTCTGATACCAAAAGCTTTGGTCAGAATACCTTCACATTGCATTGTAGTCAACTGTTTACCTTTTAGATACGTTATCATACAGAACCATACTCATCATGCTGGCCTTTTTAAATCCCTGTTTTAAGGTAGACTGTGATTTATATTTTGTTGTTATCTGAGCTTTAAAACTCCAATACTGGCATGCCAAAAACATTCTGTGATTTCAGCCACTAAGGCTACTAAGAATAGACTTTTAGGGAAGGTGAGATGAGGATGGGATGCAATATGCAGTTTTCAGTGGAAAAGTTAGCTGTGAGGTGAAAAAAATAAATTATAAGTCCATTCTTATTGATAGAGTAACACTTTTCCTTTTCATATTTGGATAACAGTTACTACAATATCCCAATATTCAAAAATATTTAGCCTGAAGATGGACAGGCTTTTATCTTAAAAGTTTCCTACAAATTATTTGCGCAACGCTCAGGCTGATAACATGTTAAAGCTGCAGAAGGTCACTTTTTTTAAGATGGTGATTTTTATTTGTTCTTTAAAACCGTCACTCTGTCCTCTGGCTCATCCCTGAAGTCCTACTGTTATCTGCACAAATACACCGCTCGGTCAAAAGCAACCAATCAGAGCCAGGAGAAAGGTCTTAGCACTGTCAATCACACCTGTGTGCTAGAGGTCACCTTAACCGTAAGATGTTATTGACATATCCAATAACATCTTGTTATTGGATAACAAGATGTTATACTTATGGTAGGACAGAAAACAATGCTACAGAATGCATTGTTTTCTGTCCTACCATAAGTATAAATTTGTTAAAAAAAAAAAAAAAAAAAGGATTTGCTAAATGATACTGCATCCAGAATCTGTGATACTGTCGGCCTGTTTGTTTTCCAAATCCACTGGAAACCCCCTTGATTCTGGGAATGGCATGTGCTGCTTGACGTATCGAGATCCTACATTAAATAAATTCACAAACTAACTTGTAGGTTAAAACTGAATGTAGATGGATGGATTAAAAAATTTTTGGTGATTGCATTACAATTCTTAAACCTCCATGACTCATAGTAAATATTTTTTTACATTGCTAATTCATCGCTGGACAGCTGTCTGTGGGTTCTAAGATCTTTGGAGCCAAAGGACTACTTCTGTTCACAGCTCACCCTAAATGTTTTCTTTTAGCTTAGCAGGGAGAGCAGCTGGATTGCAGATGAAATTAGTAAGAGTAACAAAGACTTACCACCTCTCCTAATGGTTTCTGACAACTCTTTCCTTCCCCGGAGGGTTACACTGGAAAGAACACAGTGGTGAATTACAGAGAAACTCCTCAAGCCAAGTCAAAAAAGGAAAGTGGGTCTTTTTAATTTTCAGATTTTCCTTCTGAATCTAAGTTAGGTTTTTCCTCACAGACTGTAATGAAGTGCCGAATAAAACCAAAACAGGAACAATGTCAGCAACAGCAAACAAGCTTGTAGTGGATAGTATCATAAGGTACTATTAAAACAACAATTTGGGTTGTTTTAAAGTACAACCCAAATTAAGGAGCGGCAGAAACAGAGAGTTAATGATGAATGTTTAATATAAAAATGATGAACAAAACTTACAAGCAGGAACACAAATAACAAAACCCAAAATGAACTCAAAAAACTCAAATATTGGGTGTAAGCACATTTTCTAATTGAGTCAATTTATTTTATATAGTAGATTAATTTATTAATAAAGCAGAATTTCAAAAAGTACACATCTAAGACTTGAGTGTTATTATTTGTATCTTGATTACCTCAGGGTGTTATGCAGTAACTCCGCAAAAAAACTTTGACCTTTTACAGCAGGAAAACAGTGACTGAGCTGTCAGTGCTACTACGGAATATTGAATGCCTAGTAAGCGTTGTAATTGGAGGACGTAACAAAAGAGGCACATAAAGTAATACTGGCTTTAAGAATCATGGACTGAATATACTTTTCTTGAAATCTGCTGTTCAAGCAGTTTTGCTCAGTCCATGATCTTTTAAGCCAATACAAAGAGAAATGCAGACTTGGCTCTAGACTGTGGAGAACATTTTGGTTGACTTGTAGCTTATTATAATAGCAACGATAAAGATGTGAAGAAGTAGGTCGGAGACTAGAAGTCGTATTCCAAACTAATGGACAAAAGATTTATTTTTTTTCATTATTTTACTATAGATGGCAAAATATTACTTTATGATGTTACAATAAGGCAAAACAAAAATAAAATCTCAAAAAGTATTTGGAAATCTCTGGACCAGCTAGTGAACAAAAAAAGCCTGTCTGGGCTTTTTTCAGTGCTTAAAAATAAATGTTTCAGTTGGAAAAGGTGGTTCAAATACCTTTTTGCATGTCCTTTGCAAAATTGTTCTTTTACTAAAATAGAACACTATTTAGCTCACCTAAATGTTTGACCACTATTTTTCAAAATAACTTTGTTTTGTTACATTCTTATGTAGCTTCCTACATGTCTGATCTTCTGGGAACATCTCTGCTGTTTGCGTGGTCCAAGAAGGCACCCATTGTTATGAAGGCATCTTTCTTATCCACATACAAAGGTCCAGTTTGACTCTAATTCTGTCTGGAAATAAATACATTTTGTATTTATGCCAAACTCTTGACAAAATCTAAACATCTGTCTGGTTGGGAAATCATGTACCTGAACACAGAAGCCAAAGAATTACATTACAATGCTATGAAGACATTATAGCTAACTACCTTTGGTGCATTCATTGTTGGCTGACTGCATAAATATATCACAGTAACAATGTAAACAGAAAAAGGAAATCCAAGACATTTCGAAAGTCAAAATAAATCACCTTATCTCTACGGAAGAGTATTACATCTATTGTTTTATTAAATATCATGAGAGCTTAAAGCAATCCTGTTCAAAGCACATTATGGTCCCTAAGGCCTTTTTGATAAGAACGTTCAACAGCATAATAACACTAATGGATTATTTATTAGGATCACAGGGGACATGCAGGAAGACACAAAAATTGGTTTAATGTGAATCCTGAAATATTACAGTTTTATTGCTCAGACTGTTGTGAAAACCTGTCCACCCAAATTGTTTTAAACAGTTGAACCCTCATCATCCTGCCAGATAAACACCTGAGACCACATTTCACTTTTCAATACCTGGTGGGGATAAAAATGTAAAGACTATGGATTCAAATCTTGGCTTGGGCAATTTCGGTTGAACCCGCATATTCTCATAACATTTAGATTTTATGGATTTATTTATATATATATATATATATATATATAT
>CAEFZY010010393.1:0-16207 GCA_903066815.1 Brachyrhaphis roseni
TATATATGTGTGTATATATATATGTGTGTATATGTACCTGCCTTCAGCTTACTGTAAAGGGAAATGCGCTCATGCGTAGCCATCCAGTAAACAACTGACAGTTGCCTCCAAACTCTGTGAAAATCCTCACTTTGTTTGCCTCCTCCTCCTCCTCTCTCAGGCTGACTTGACGGGGATAAAGTGGCGGCGTTTCGTGTGGCAGGGGCCCACTTCGTCGCCCATCCTTTTCCCGGTGACCGAGGAGGACCCCATCCTGTGCAGCTTCAGCCGATGCCTGGCAGCGGATGTGCTGAGTGTGTGGAGGAGGCACCACACCCCGGGTCGCAGGGAGCTCTGGCTCTTCTGGTGGGGGGATGACCCCAGTTTCGCTGAGCTTATCCACAATGAGCTCTCGAGTAAGTGAAATGCATCCATTTGCATGTTTTCAGCGGGATTTGGGTCGCTTATCCCCCGCCCCCTTTGGTCGCACTACATGATGTGGTCATCTAAATGCAGAAGGCGTCATTCTATAGAAGACTTTTAAAAATACTGTCACATTTGTGGAGTCATTTGAAACTAAAATATGTGCCGTTGTGTAATCAGCAGTAAAGCAAACTTGATTTTAACCGGTTAATTAGTCAGGCTATCTGCTGAGGTTGTCCACTTGCAGTCACTCGTAAGCCTGCCAACTCTACATTTAAAATGGCTTTGGTTAATAAAGAGTTATGGATGGAGCTCCTTTAGAGTCCACACCATGGCTATCTGTGTTCTTTATATGCTAAGAAACATTTCCAAACGGCAAAATTCGTCTTTCTTGTAAGCAAGGGAATCGTTTGTCACCAGCTGAGGAAATCTGTCTTGGTTTGTATACCATTTCCAGTCACCAGTGAAGTAACCTTCTTTCAGCCAGCTGATGAGGAGTGCAGACCTAGTGTCGCCAGTAAATGCTTGGCTTTCTTTTAGTTAGTTTTGCTAGCCTGGTATGTTCCAAACCACTATTTTTCATCCTGAAAAATGTGTAATTTTTTACCCCATAACGAACATAATTTTTTTGACTCCCACAAAATAATAAAATGAACAAAGTAAGGTTTAGTTCAAAGTGAACCTCCAGATGGAAAAAGAACGTTTGCATTGCATGTTTTGGTTAAAACCTAATGACTAAGATGACTAGTATTACAAATTTGTTTTAGTTTAATCACATTAATCACACAAACCAATGTGATTAATAAAAGATGAAGTGCAAGTAATTAGGACGTATGTGCCTTAAGACTGCATTCACACCAGCCCTGTTTAGTCTGCTTTATTTGACTAGAAAGTCTGGTTCATTTAGGGAGGTGTGAATGCGCAATGAAACTCTTTTGCAGACCAAAACATCAAATTTTGCCCTGCTTACAAACCGAGCTATCTGTTCGCTTGAAGTGAACTCCGGTGCTGTATGAATGTGAATGCCAAAAGGACAGGAGACATCTCCAAAATGAGCCGTCAACTGAAAAATGTCACAAATGTTGCAACTTTGGTCCCTAATCAAATCAAGTCTACCAGACCCATCAGGTGTGAAAAAACTCTAAAATATGCAGGCACAGCCATGCATCTAAAGAGTTGAAGTTGCGAGAAAAGCAAAAGCAGACAAACAAGTGGTGCAGCAGACTTCAAATAACCCAAAACTTTAAATATTTTTTTCTCAAGTAAAAAACAAAAAAGAAATACCCCAAGTTTTAGGTAGGCCACTAAATTTATTTCTGCAGCTTCTTGCAGTTGTGCAACTAACAAAACCTTACAGACCATCCAAATCTACATCTACCACTGCCTAACTAGAAGCATGTCTGTACTTTAGACCACTCTGACCTTAGAAGAGCTTTTTATTATGCAGTTATCAGATGTTCAGTCCCAGTTTGTTTTGAAATTGTAGCTCAGGCCTAGCCGTACAATGACCGGAGCCAAACTCCTGACTGACTTAAAGGGACAAGCGCGTATTTACTTCTCTAGACTGTAGGGAAAGAACATGATACACACACACAGCAGCCTAGAGAAAAACTGCAGGTACTTTTGTGCCGATATTTTTTAAAGAAAAATAAAAAGATGAGATCATTAAATTTGTGTGTCCGCTAAAAATGTTGACAGATTTTTATGGTCAAATCACAGCAACTCTTGCTTTCATCACTTTTCCTGGTTGATCCACTCTTTAAGGGAGACATAAACCTGTCATAATTACCGGTTAATCTATTAATCCCATGATAAATTAAAATGAGCTCAATAAGTTTTACTCTGATAATCCATTTTATTTGTGGTTTTGGCTGTGTGTGGTTTTTATTTTTATTTTAGGTTCAGGTTTGTTCGAGTCCCAAAGGGCAATTAATGTTACAGCAAGTAAAAAAACCTCATAAAAACTAAGAGAATCAATCTGAATTATTGTTTTAGGTTGTGATTTATTTTGGATATTTAAGACCTTCCAGTGTTAAGTGTTCTTTACAAAGTTTTAGTCTTTGAGAGGCTGAACTTGAATTATTATGCCATTATCAATAAATTACTTGCAAATTTCCTTAAAACAACAATATTATTGCTGTATCTTGTGGGACAATTTATCGTCTGGCAAAGGGCAATTTTTATTTATTATTTTTTCAATTTAAATGTCTTTGCCTTCATTACATAAACTCATGAAAATTCAACTTAAATGCGCAATCCTGTACTGTACAACAGCAAGCGAAGCGACACATTTCTTTCTTCCAATAACCTTTTTTCACAAAGCGTCATATTATTTACATTAAAATGTTGAAGTGCATCACATTTCCAGTATGTGCCACAAAATTCTTGTGCATTGGTTTGGACAAAACCACAAGTGAAATGCTACCATGATGGCGCTACTCAGCCCATTGATATCGTCTGGTATTTATTTATTTTTCTTGCATACGGAGACAGACATCCTTGTCTTGTTTTCCTGCTGGAAATGTAGGTGCTTCAATATTTGACTTCTCTTACTGTCTTGATGTCATCAAAGAGGCTGGCACCATTAATAAGATATACATTCCACTGCATGCCTTTTCGTAGTAGTGCTGCAACAGGTTTGTTGTGCTGTTTTTTTTCTTTTAGTTCCCGTACGTGGCTTAAAGCTTCGACGGCGCAGTGGTTGGTTCATGTCGAGCCATTTCCCTCTCTCTGAGGGAATCACACTACCTCTCCTTGGCGTTACTGCGTTGCCCTCAGGGACTCTTGTCATTAATCAAACTTGTTGACTTGCAGAGCTCGTACTTGCAGGCGTCACCACGGAAACGATGACAGCTCTCATTACTGTCATAACTGCAGACGGCTGTTTGTGTTTGAGTGCCAGCAGAGGAAGTGCTGATCTTCATTGGCTCTTTTTTTTTTTTTTTTTCACACACCACAGAATTTAACTTTTTGCAGTGACTTATTGTCCGGCCCCGTCATCTGCCCTAATTCGTGTGTGCTTATTCAATTTTTAATCTTTGCAAATGATTGATCTTGAAAATTGCTCTCAGTTGAGCTGCTGTGCTAGTACTTGCAGGAAAAATTCTACAATTTGTGGGAACTTTGCTCATGTTTAAACACGTTGAGTGTTTGACACTCAAGCCATTTCATTATAAACTGCGTCAGGAGCTTATTGATAATAAAACATCTGAGAATTTACGAAAGCCCCGCACCTTTAAAAGAGAAGTTTCGGACTGGATCACGTATTACTACCAAACAGCAGAGTTTAGCCATTGCACATACAGAGTGAGGGTTTTTTATTTTTTTGTGAGAAATCTCAGCTAAGCTTCTGAAACAGCAGTAATGCTTAACTTATCTTTGAAAGAATAACTGATGCCTACTGAAAGACTAGTAAGACTTTTTTTCTTTCTATAGACATGAATGTGTTTCAATCTAATTACTCGAATTTAAATACAAAGAATAGACATGCTCTGATCAAAGGTTTGTAGGCTGTTTACTAATCTCAAAATGTGTTTTCTATTATTAACACCATTCATGGTGTTGGACACCATCAGACTTTTTTTTTCTGATTTCCTGTCATAAATGATGAATATTTATGTTTGAAGCAGAAGCAGCATCACACAATGGAGCCCTGTCTGTCTAAACTTGCATACAGTTATTAAAAAAATATATTTGTTTTTGCTATTAAGGAGAGTTCAATTTGAATATAGCACTTAAAACATGTGTATGTAGAATCAGTGGGATGCATGGCTACATTCAGACCCAAAACGGTTAGATGCAACTTTTCAACAACAGCATATAAAGGAAAAAAACTCTTTGCTCTCATAAGGAGATGATTACATCAAGAGAAGTTTCTAGACGCTCAAAAGGATAAAACAGACCAATGTTGTTGTATGATATCTAGCTTTCCTGCTAGCTATTGAGCTGTAGTCCAGGTCAATTTACTGTTTTGTAATTTTGAGATCATGTCCCTGAAGTTGGTATAAATTGACATGAGGTGGCTGGCACTTTCCTTTTGTAGATGTAAAAGTACAGACTGCAAAGCAGTGAAATGACTGACACCTGCTTAATTCTAGCTTTCCGTTGTAGCAGCCTGAGGAAATGGGCCTTCAGTTTCCATTTTAAGTAACCTTTCACACCTTTTGTGACTTTGTGAAAAACCTCTCAGAAACTGAAAATAGCTCACTTTGAGTCTTCTTCTCACTGTAACAACTTCTACACCAAAGAGTGTTGCAGCCAATGAGACCTATTAGCACTTAGGTACTGTGTGTTCACTGATGGACTGATCAGATTTTTGAGTTTCAGACCAAGCGCTCTCTGGCCAAAGTAAGTCTGAAAATAACCAATTTCTGGTTCACAGCTGTTTTCTTGGCACATCACCAAACCTTTTCATACATTAAATCGCCCTAGTGGTCCCATTTAGTTTGCAAACCGAATAACGTTGGCAAGTTTCTGACATATGTTGCTCATTCCTGTTTACGTTTAACATTAGGCGCTTTGTTGGACTCATGACTTAATGTTTATGTCTTGTTTCAGGCGAGGAGAATGGCGAGTGGGAGAGCGGCCTGTCCTACGAGTGCCGGACGCTCCTCTTCAAAGCCATTCACAACCTGCTGGAGCGCTGCCTCATGAACCGCGGCTTCGTTCGCATCGGCAAGTGGTTCGTCAAGCCATACCAAAAGGAGGAGAAGATCATCAATAAGAGGTAGGCATCAATCAAATCCGGCAGTGGTTCAAAAGAAAAAAAGGTGCTTAGAGCGCAGATGAGTCGAATTCTGCTTTATGAAAAATGTCTCTGGCAAAAGTCATTTTTAATTCTAACTGAAAGCACATTTGAATGTCGGGTTAAGAAGAAAAAAAAAAGCATGTGAAGACTTTTTTTTTTTTTTTAAGTGCAGGTTTTGTTCAAAAGGAGCAACTCAAAAGGGTTAGAGGTCAAATATGTCTTAAGAGTTTGCTTTTAACATAGTTTCTCTGTGAAGGTCATTTTCTCTGGCATGAGACATTTCACGTTAAAATTTCAATTTTTTTAAAGGGGCTTTTCAGGCACATGGTAACATTTTATTGTACAATAAAGTAACTATGTAAACTTCAGTTTTTATACAAATGTTGCATATATCAAATATTGCTTAAAATAACTCCTGGTCTTTCTGAAAGGAAGTCACCACAACATGGCTCCTCTATTACCCCTTTCTAATTGCTGCTGGCTAGTCTGAAGGAGCTCAGTGGGGGTTTGAGGTGCTTTGTGAGGCAGAAGCTTGGCAACTACAGTTATGTTTTTGGAGTTGTGCCAAATTTTAGCCTACGCTTTCTGTTTGGGTATTATTTCAGATTTTCAGCATGCAAGACTCTACTAATGTTTAATTTTTTTAACAGAAAAGTTTTTTGGTTTTTTTTCTTAAGACTGTTAAGTTTCTCATACATGTGTCAGAAGGAGATGTGTGTTTATGGGTACTGCAGAGGGAAGTTTTTCTTAGCAGATGTTGTGAAAGTTGTGGTTGAAAGTTAGCTCAACAGTTGGTGGCCTTTCACATCCTTTTAATGATTAAAAATCCTCTTTTGGGATTCAGCTGGAGACGTGCTGCTGAAACTGGCATGGCTATTATTAGAATATTGGTTTCTAGTTATGAGACTTTACCTTTCAAAAACGGCAAAGATTAATACAAAACTGCATGTCTCAGTCAAATACGAGGAGAGATTCCCAGCTGTCTGGCTCCCCTGCATCTTTCGGTTAATACTAATAAGCATTTTACCAGCTGTATTTTAGGGAAATATGTAACTTTTTCTTAAGTTGTGAAATTTTCTAGAGTTAGAATGATTTTCTCTTTTTTTTGTGGCCAAATTAAAGGAGAAATGCAGTATATAGTACCACCCAATAGGCTTTTTTTTGCTAGCTCTAGAGGTACACCACATAGCTTTTATTTGGCCAATACTGATTTTCAGGTTTGTTCATGGCTTACTAATTGCAATTTTTGACTGGATTTTGATTTTGTTTTTTTTCTTTGTTCAAGTGACTAAAAGACCTAAAAAGAAAAAGTGTTGCATAGAGGTATTAGTTTTAAATCCAGATCAAGATTAGGAAATTACCAGAAAGCCATTAATGTGTCATAGCATTAAACCCAAGAATGTGTGTCAGTTCTTGGTGTTGGGTGATGCATTTGTAAACAAAAGATAGTAGGAGTTTCTAGTTCTGAATTTTTTAATGCTTTTATACAAACAAGTTTTAAGTTTTTAGTTTGAGAGTTTACAGCACCAACTCTAAAATAAAAATAATAAGAGATTGTTTGATTTCTGAGGTCAGATTTTCCCTGATAGCATTCTGACATCTATGAAAGCTAGCTTGAATGTCTGTTGTCTCCCAAATGTCTTGTGTGTTGTTTCTTAGGTGAACAAATGTTATATATATGCTTATTTTTATTCCTTTATTGGTGCATTTAATAAGAGATTATGTCTTGTAAGTCAAGATTAGATTTATTTTAGTTTCTGAATTTGGGGTTAGTTTAACTTGATTCAAATTTCCATCTGGCTTTATCGTAAATCTAAAATGGTTTTGGATAATTTACATATCACTATATGAATGTGTTTGAGGTTCCTGACATCCTTCTAAGGTCAAACATCAAGCCAATTTTGTTCAACCAAGCACTTCAAAGCACTTTACATCATAAAAACATCATACAGTCACTGAATGAGCAATAAACATTGCATTTTGTTAAATGCCATCATCAAAATCCTCAAACAAATATGTTGATCAAAGTCTTCTGTTTGTCATAAATGTGAAAGCGTGAGGCAAACAAAAAGCGTATAAGCAACTAGATGATCTGAAATAGTTATGCAGAGTTGTTTCTTTTTTTTCTTTTTGTTTTTTTGTGTGTGTGTGTGTGGTGTTTTTTCCTGTAAGTGTGCTAGAATAGATTTAGTGTCTGCTCTCAAACAAGGGCCAGGGGAGCCCTAGAGTTTCCTGACGAGCTAATTTGAGCCCTCCGTTTTGGCTGGGCTCATGTGACTCGTGTGTTTGAAGCGCGGCCCGTCGCTCCGGCTCCATCTGGCAGCTCTCTCTTTGATTTCAGGGATGTGTTTCAGCAGCTATTTCAAAGAGCTGCTGTGTATAAGAGAGTGTGATTTACCATTCACTTGTGATCACCTTTTAAGAGCCTTTTACTTTTCTTTCCCCCCCCCCCTCCCTATTTAAAGCGATCACAACACGCTTACATCAACTCTTCAACAAACACGCAGCGGCTCCTTTTCACAGAAGTGTGTTTGTGTGTTAGCCTCGCTGTCGCCGGCCCTCTCTAGCTGGTAAACACACGAGTCTTTGGAAAATGCTGAGTGGGCACTGTGGTTTTACCGCAGCCGTGTCAACAAATACTATTTCGGTGCATTTTCTAGATCTCTAGACGGTTAGGAAATACACATGTAATATTTAAGGCTTACAATCACTTCCCATGTTTATTTTTGGCTCATTTCTGCAGGAAGATTTGGTGAATAATTTAAGCGAGTGTGGGGAGTTATGCAGGCTTCGAATTGAGAACAAGTTGGTCACATTACCTTTAGTATCAAGGTGTTTATACACAGATTTAAGTCATTTAAATTAACAAAAACAGTTATTGTATTTTACGTTATTCCTTGAGGTCTAACCTGCTGATCCAGATTGTGACCAAGAGATAAATACCTTGCAAGATTTTGTATGATTTTGTACTTGTATAATAGTTCCTGACTTTTTTAAAACCCATTTTATTAAATTTTAATCTGTTTAACATTTTTATAGAACAAAAATCGTAGGTCTTAGTTTGAAATTACTTACAGAATAAGCAAGTATTTAATTATTTGGCCTGCCAGTCATCCTTCAGAGACTATTGTGATTAAAATTTGTTCTTAATTGCAATCTCTAGACAATTAATACATTGTTAATATTAACTCAATTCAAATCCAAAAACAAGCGAGGAAGCCTTCATTTTATACTTTTTAAATTAGAATTTCCCAATGGAATAAGGGACAATTAGATGTTTAGCTTCTGGTGCCTTGGTCAGAGAACTGATGTTTTGCATATTTGTTGGCTAAATGTTAAAGTTTACTTTACCTTTGTTTCGCTTTGCAGCGAGCATCTGTCCTGCGCCTTCACTTTCTTCGTCCATGGCGACAGCAATGTCTGCACAAGCGTGGAGATTGCCCAACATCAGCCTCTTCAGAGACTTGGCGAGGAGCATCTCAGCCTCGCCCAGCAGAGCTCCAGCCCCCTGCAAGGTGGGAGCAGAGTCAAAAGTTTATGGTTTAGTTACATGGTTTGCACATAGTCTGGAAATGTTTAGAACTTAAGTTTAATATTCTGTAGTAATGAATCCTTTTTAAAATCATTTTTCATTATTTTCAAAAATAGAAATCAGAATTTTTGAAAGTTTTATGGGTCCCATTTTTTAGTCAGTTGATGGTTTGACATAAATGTCATACAGAAATAATAATTAAAAAAAACTTAAATGAGAGTTGGATAACTTGTGTCATTTTGATATTTGTGGCAATAATACACCCCAACTATGTCAATATTTTGTACACAAAAATTCAGGATGTTGTAAAACTTCTGAGATGCATCTAGAAATTTGAGTTTGAAGTGAAATATGTCATTTCCAAATGAAAACTTTGAAGGGGTCGTGGTATCTTAAATGTGTTGTGAATCTTCGCCCCCCGCAGTCATCCTCAGCCCCTACGGCCTGAACGGGACGCTCACCAGTCAAGCTTTCAAGATGTCAGATCACCCAACGCAGAAGCTCATAGAGGAGTGGAGGCAGTTTTATCCCATCTGCCCCAATCTGAAGGAGGTCCCAGAAGACAAGATGGAGGATGCAGACTGGGAGGATGACTCCCTGGCTGCTGTGGAGGTCCTTGTCGGTAAGGTTTTACAATTATTTTATAAGGCGTCGATGGGCGACAGGAATGCAAGCAGGTAAGACGCAGAAAAACCTTTTACAGTGACTTAATTTTTTTGTAAAGACTAAAAAAGTTGGAAAAGGAATTTGAAAATAAATTTGTTCAAACTTGGACTTTTTAACACGACTTTAAGAAAATCAAATGATGTTGATGGACGACATGACTCCATTCAAGCACCTTACATCAGTAAGTTTTTGAAGTTTTTCTTTTTTTAAAAAAAAGGGTAAATGTGCTTGCTTCCAGCCGGAGTCAGGATGGTGTATCCCTCCTGCTTGGTGCTGCTCCCCCTGACAGACCTCCCCGCCGTGGTCCCTCAGGGTTCGGCCAACACTCCGGGAATGCAGAGCGGCGCTCACCAGGGTCAGGCAGCTCACAGAGACTCGGCCATGTCCTCGGTCACTCTGACTCCTCCCACGTCGCCAGAAGAAGCCCACACAGGTTCGGTTCATGTCTCGATCTTAGACGTCACATGCGCGCGATCGCACTGGAGGGCTAAAACGCTACTCTGCGTCGATGACTAGCATTGGGTTTTAGCTGTCAAGTTGTCAACGTAACGCGCTAATACACGTGATGTATAAAAGAAAAAGGGACACAGTGCTTTTCTACTAATTGTCAACACTATGACAACTAGATAACTAAGGAAAAAACTAGTTTTCCTTAGTTTTAATTAGGAAAAAAAATAGCGAGGGAGAGGGAAGCGATGCTAGCTTGACTTTGACAACCATGTAGATGTGCTGTGGAGTTTGGTGTTTTGGTTCAGTTAAAGAATAAAAAGGCAACCTACACATCAACTCTTGACAGATCATCAGTACAGCAGGTATTTAAATTATCTAATCAACCACTAATGTGTTCAAACAATCACTTAATAATAATCGCAAAATAAACCTCAAACCTGAAAACATGAGACTGTAATGGACTGAATGTTCGGTTTGTGTGGAAAATATTTCTGTGTTTTTTGGCGTTGAATCCTGACACTGTAATGGAGCTGTTGTCAGTCAGTTGCTATGGCAACGGGTTATTATGCAAAATAGTGGCCAAAGAGAAAAAAAAGAAAACGAGTGGTTTTTACTTGTTCTTTAATTTTTCTGCGTTGGTTTTTCTTTTTAAAAAATTGTTTTTTTTAAAGGTCTTTTTGCTTTTGCAACGTGTCTATAAGCTCTTTCAAAGCTAAATTTGTCCAAGTTAACATTGTTGCTCTTCTGTTGTTTTTTTTTTTTCTTTTTTCCCCCCTTCCACTAGACTATCAGCCTACCCAGAGATGGCTGAAGATGTCTTCAGGGTCTGATTGCTATAGCTCTAACAACACTCTTCACGGCGGAAAAATCCCCCGCAGGCTTTCCAGCCAGATGGTGGAAACCGTGTGGCAGGAGTACAACATAAACCGAGCAGGGAACAAGTACGTTTTCTTGCCATCCCTTTCTGTAAAGCTAACGAATGTTTCCCAGCTGATTTATTTTCTTTTTGTCCTGACTTTGCTGAATATGTTGCTCCCCTCCGATTACCAGGAGGAAGTTTACAACCTTGACGAACGGAACCTGCGAGGAGGAGCCGGACAGAAGCGGCTCCTCCTGGGATTTTGTGGAACCGACTCACAGGCCGTCGTGCAATTGCTCGAGGTAGGAAAAGCATTTACCTCTCGCTATTTATTTATTCATTTGAAACAGAAGTACCTTTTAGCCTTCCTGTTGCACATTTTGGATTTTTCTCTCTTGCAGCCTGAATGATCGCTTGTGTAAAAATCATACCATTTTAAATATTAAGCTTTTAGTTATTGCTGAAACAATTAATCGTGATTGATCGATTATTGAAATAATCGGCGAATATTATATAATATAATAAAATATTCTGAGCCGTAATTAGGCCGAATTTATACAATAGAATTGTGGGTTTTGCATTTAAGGCTAAAAAAAATCTTTGCCTGTGAATGTTGTTTCCAGGACTTAAGTGGCTTAGTTTTATCGCCATCTGCTTCAAATTCTGTTAAAAAAAAAAAGAGAGAGAGAGAGAGAGGGAAAAAAATTAAGCACTCGTGAAATTTTTTACTTTTTTTGGCAAAACAATTCTTATTTTTTGTTTTAAAAATATATATAATTCTTTTTTTATATTTTAATGTAATTTCAATATTGTATAAAATAAGTTTAAGTGGTTAAATGAAAATCAGCAGAAATGTTTTGCAATGTTTTGATTTTCTTTTTTTTTTATATCCGATTTATCGTCAGAATAATCAATTACAAAAAATAATTGTTGGTTGCATGTCTAGATTTAGTTTTCTACCCTCAATAACATCCAGCTTAAGCATTGTAGGTATTATGGTGCGTTTATTGATCAGAAAAAGGTTGTAATTTTTAGTTTCCAGCTAGCTACTTATTAGTTGTTCAAGGTTAAAGTTGTTCTATTCTGGTCAACCATAAATAAACTATAGATTTTTTTTCTTTCTACGCAGGCCTAAAAACCAGAAGCAGCGATCCAGCAGCACCTCAGGACACCCGCCGCCTTCGGGCCAGCCGCCTCAGCCCGCCGCCAAGCACAAGCTGGGTGAGAAGCTGGAGAAGGGCGAGAAGCAGCAACGGAGACCGCAGACGCCCTTCCACCACCGCAACTCTGTGAGCGAGGAGCAGTCCATGGAGCCGCAGACCCAGAGACTTTGCCCGAGGCCGCCGGAGGAGAGCTCGTATCCCAGCCTGCACCACGCAGACACGGCGCCGCCCAAAGCCCCCTCCCTGCACGCGCACGGCCCTCCCGCAGACCTTGTCGGCTCGCCGCCGCCCCCACCTCTCAGCCCGCGTCCCTGCGACCACGTCGATGGCGAGCTAACGCCAAGCGGCGCCAAGAATTCCTCTACGCCCATCCACCAGGCGTTCTACCCGCCTTCCGTGGAGCCCTGCCTGATGCCTCAGAAGGGCTCGACGGAGGAGCCGCAGCCGGACGGCGCAGCCTATCCCTCAAACTTCAACGAGACCTTTGAGCCCACGGTGTTTATTGGTTCGGCGATAAATCCCGGAGAAGACTCCACTCACAACCCCTGGAAGTACTTCAACCTGCCCAGGAAGAAAACCTCCAACGTCTTGACGCCGCAGTTACCCGTGGATAAAATACGAGATGATCCATCAGGAGGTTCGGAAACGGTGGTGTCCGTCACAGAGTAAGCCTTACTACTTCTTCTCTTGACGCGCATTAAAACGGATCAAAACGGAGTGTGGGCATCCTTAAGGAGTCTTTAATCTTAAACTCGTATCTCTAATGTTAAGGCTTTAAAATGTCTTGGATTACTAAAATACATGAACTTATTAAATGTGTTGTTGCAGGGCTTTTTAATCTCACATATTCTCGAATATGTAGAGAGCCATATACACCGCAGAAATGTCAATTTTTGCTATTCTTGATTGTAATCCATCATCATTCCCATATTTGTTTTTCCAATCTTAAATTTAACTCGTTGGCATAAAAAAAAAAATGGTTAAATGTGACTTGCTGAAACTTGCAGAATGGCCTGTGCTTATCCTCCCGGTTCCTCTCTTCTCAGGTTGATGTGCAACTCCTCACAACCCCTCAAAGTGTCGCAGGAGCTGGTCAGGACCTACGCTCAGCGGAGGAACAGCCATCTCGGCTCCTCCTTGGGCGACGGAGAGCACGGCGACGAGTCCGACCCGTACGCCTTTGTAGACGGAGACGACGAGTTCAGCATTACGGAGAAGAGGGACAAGGTCGGACCTGAGAAGGACGGCAACAAGAAGCAGAAGGTGGGTCCATCAATCCTATCTGGGTTGTTGCACCGATCTGAAAATTTGGGCCGATATCAATAATCGATATTTGCTGATATCATGTATAGGTGTTTTACTACCCTTTTGAAATCTTGATGAAAAACGACGAAATCGCTGTCTTCACTTCTGCTTCGCTGCTTTAAACTACCCACAATCCTTTGCTGCATCACTATCACTGTCATATTACCGAGCAAATACGACATCACTAACCTCCACTCCGCCTCCAGAAGCAAACAGAAATGAATACCAGACCGGTTATTTATTTCTGTGAACTGATGCCGATGTTAGTTTCGATATATTGTGCATCTTAATCTGTTGTTATGGATATCTGCTACCATTAGCCGGCACAGTGGGATTTTCAACAGATTCTGTGAATGACAGGTGTACATTTTTATGTGCAAATTATAACAAACGTAAAGATAATAAATAAAGGGTCTATCAGCCTGCACCGATGTTGGCAAGTTGAATCATTCTTATGATTTTTGTCATTTTTTTGGATTCAGTTGGACGATGGAGGAACGGCGACTTCTTCAGATGGTGAGAAAGAATCCTACAACTGAACATTCACCTAAATGAGGTATTCAGAGTGTCCTTGCTTAACATTTCCCTGCAATCTCTTCCACTTTGCAGACGGTCAAGGTCAGTCGAGCAGCAAACCCTCAGCCTCAACCAGCCTCATTCACGAGAAGGACTTGGTCGTGTCCCTCAGCGACCTAGAAAAAATGTTTAACTCTGACGAAGATGAGCAAGAGGTGAGTTGGAGGAAGTACTCCTCCGCTCCAGAATTCCATTTTAAATGGCTGGATGCTTGTTGGTGGGGAAAAAAACCCCTGTTTTTTCTTCAGCCTGGATCCAAAAGAGCCGGAGCCGGTAACGACGACAAGACCAACCTTAAAGAACCCAAACCAGAACGCCTGGATCCCTTGTCGTCGTGTATGTAGACGAACCATTCAGTGCTTTTTATTCACGTTTTGTCATGGTGCTGCAACCAATTTTAATGCGTAATATTGGGATTTTGTCTGAGAAACTAATATAAGTTATTTTCCAATTGGAAAGCAGAACGAGAATTGTTCATGGTAAAAATAAAATGGGGGAACAAAACAAATCAGCTACTGAGCAAGTAGAGCTGCAAGACTTTTAAGGTGTGTCTCTATTAGCGTTTCGCACCTAGAAACTGATATTATTTGCATTCTTCTTTGCAAAGCAGCTTCGTAGCAGACTTTATGGAAATCACCTGTGAACTGTAATTTTTCCAAAGTCGTGCGACAGATTGCTAATTTGATTTGGGGACGGTCTTTCCGGATCTCGTCTACGGAGGTTAAGGCTCATTCCTTTGACACACCCTCCTCTTTTTCGATGATTGGTTGAACTGTGGAATATTTTTAAACTGTCTTGGATGTGGAAGAGAGGGGTCTGGAGGGGTCTGGAGGCAATTGGTTGCATTGTATTTTATTTACGGTAAAACAATAAAAGGGGATTAATACAAATTATTAAGGGATCTCTGCTTTGGTAAAGCTAAGACGATTGCATGAAATCCCAATAAAATGCATTAAAGTTTGTTTGTAACGGGGAAGAGTGTCAATGCTGTATCGATCATCGTGCGTCGCCCCGCTGTCGTTTTTACTCATTAATGTCTTCACTTGTGTGGGTTCAGCAGACCTGATGATGATGTATCCCACCCCACCCTCTCTGGATCAAAACGGCTACTCCCCCGGGAACTCCGGGACCAAGGACGGCCTGGAGACGGGGGCGGGTCTCGCCCTGCTGGACAGCAGCCAGCTCAGCAACCACTTCAAGATCGAGGTGGAGGAGGGATTCTGCAGCCCCAAGCCGTCTGAAATAAAGGTGCCGCCCCTGACGCCGCCGGCAACAAATGCAAGGGCGAATAAAGCGGAACTGCACCAGCATTTATGTTTTGTTTCCGTTTTCAGGATTTCTCCTTCGTCTACAAGCCAGAGGCGTGTCAGTCTATCATCGGTTGTTCCATGTACGCCCCCCTGAAGACGCTACCCAGCCAGTGTCTGCTGCCTGTCAAACTGCCAGAGGACTGTGTGTACACGCCGAGCTGGACCATGGGGAAAATGGAGCTGATGCCTCCAGTGTCGACTGTCAGCCTCCTCACAAAAGACAGGTAGTGATCTACAACGTAATGATCATGTTTTTTAAATTCTGGACGTCTCAGCGTTCATATGGATGCCTAAAATACTTGAATTTCGTTTAGGTGTTTTCCTAAACACCTAACACAAAACCAAACCAAACCAAGATTTGGTTTTGTAATGAAGTGTTATTTACGGTTGAAAACGGATATTTTTATACACCTAATAAAAACACTAACACATATTGTTCTGTCTGAAATCAAATTAGACTACACCCTTTTTGTTTTAGCTTAGATATAATTACCAAAATGATTTCTGTTTGCTAAATGTCAGAAAATTTAGCAAGAACATTTTTTAGAAACTTTTTTTTTTTGTAACTTTCTTTGTATTTTTTTTCACAATGTAATTGAATTTTTTTTGGGATGATTTAACTTTTTTTTTATTTAATTTTTTTCTCAAAGCAGTCAGGTGTGTTTGCGTGTGTGTGTGTGAGAGAAACATTTCAAAACATAAAAATGTGTCATATTTCAGTTTACCCTGCCGTGGAATGTAAAATACATTATTATTATTATTAACAGTAATAAACTGGCCTTTCACACTGATTTTTGCCAGATAATTTCAAGTGCTATATTGATAATGGCACAATAATGGAAGTTTGACCTCTCACTGACAAACTTTCACTTTCTAAAGAGCACTTCCCGCTGGAAGTGAAAGACCAAAATTGTACAAAATAAAAAATAGCAACCGAAAACGGAAATATAAACCAAAACATTAAGTGAAATTGATTATGAAGTCTAAATAAAATCATATAATATTGAATTACCGCAATTTCCAGACTATAGAGCGCACCTGATTATAAGCCGCACCCAGCACATTCTAAAGGGAAAAATAATCATTTTGTACATATATAAGCCGCACCTGTGTATAAGCTGCATGTGCCTACATACAGACGGTACACAGAAAGAGTTTTCAAAGTTTTAATAATATACCTTAGCTTTTCTTTCCAAA
>CAEFZY010010394.1:0-10326 GCA_903066815.1 Brachyrhaphis roseni
AGAAATGTGTCCAATATAGCTCAGTAACATCAGAGTAGCTGGGAGTCATCACTGCTTATAACCCTCTTTATGGAGGACAGCGGGCAAACAGCTGCTCACTCCCCACGACACACTTCCACTCACCGGTCTTTGCCCCGATGTGGACAAGAATGGCAGAGAGGAGAGTAGGACAGCAGATGAGGGAAAAGGGATGGTGAGTGGAGACATGGAGGCACACCATGCCAGTCAACCAAATGATTTACTCAGTAAAGTAAAACTCAAGTGGAACAACAGCTAAGTCTCCAGTCGAGCCTGAGCCATCATCTCTGTCTCTCCCCTCCCTTCTCATCTCTTTCCCTCATCCCCTCTTTGCTCCCAATTCCTACCAAATCTCAAGCTTGGTTTGACAGCAATAAAGTGTGCTGTTCAGGCAGGGAGAGCAAGTAATATACCTTTTTCATACAGATGATTTTTGCCAGAAGGCAGATGAAAAATATAGTGCGCAAAACGATGGCAAAGAAACGAGTCGCAAGCTACAGAGAAACGCAGACAGATGGACAAAGGGGTCTAACACAACAACACATTAAATATTTCGAGAAGGTATTAGTATATGGTTAGGAACATGAATATTTGATTTTGCAGTCTAGATTTTAAGGAATGCACACCATCATCATTGGGGCCACATTTTGTTGCTGAACCAAAATTGCAGCTATTTTGCAATAAGTAACTGTCAGCATCTCTGTGGTGAGTAGAAGATGGTCCTCCTTGTTTATCTGTGGTGCGGTAGCCCCATGTTGAGGGAAGACTGAAAATTGTCCTCCCACTGCAAGAGCACTAGATTGATGGGCTGACGGACAGGCAGCGTGAAACTGAGCTAAAGCCCAGGGCCAGGCCAAAGTAGAAGAGGCATTCGTAGCCAACACAGGGCCAAAGCCGATGCTGTGAGAGATCAATAGCTTAATGGAATTAGCTTGCCTTTAAAACATGGCTGCCAATCATATTTACTGAAAGCTGTTTATGTTTGCTGTGAAGCTTCACTCAATATTCAAAGGCGAGAATCTGGCGAGACCAAAGGGAAAAAAAGAAAACTGCCATTTGGTGCTCTCACACAGCAGGAGCTTTCTGCAGATATCTAGTTCTTGCTCTCACAGTTTCTTTGTGAAAGCAAGAAAATCAACATCACATTTTAAATTGCTCAAGTCAGTATTCTCCAAAAATGTGTACGATTTTAAAGAGGCAGCATTATGTGTTTCCTAAACACAGAGTATCAAGTATCTCTTACCTTCATTTGTTATAAAAATGTACATACCAAATATGACTTAAAAGAAATTAGTCATGCATGAAAAAAATCAAAATAAGACTCCTTGTATGTTTTTGAAGAGGGAATAACATCATAGCATGATGTAAAGCTCAGAAAAGTTGATTTTACACAATCCTGCCCCTTTAACAAACCAGCTGGGCTAAAGCAAAAAAAAAAATAAGTTATCCAGTTTTCACTATTCAGAGATAAAAAATATTTTTGCGATGGAAAGAATGCCACAAGATGTCACTATATCCTTCACACAGATCTTATAGCACAAGCTGCGATAAGTTCCTAAACTAATAAAAATAGTTGCATGGTCTGCGGGTACTTATGACTCAAACTGAATTATTTTTCTGTAAATGTAAAGCTCTATTTCCAAAATTTTCATCCAACTCCTCTGTGTCTGGACTTACTTTTTACATTAGTGCAGTTGTAAATATGAATTGCACTGACATGTTATCTTTGGCAAGAACCAGCAGGTCTAATTACCTCTTTGATACATCTAAATAGTTAATTCCTCTTATGCGTGAATCAGGCCAGCAGAGAGGTGACACATCAAAACTTGCATTTTGCACATAAATAAATCCTTCAGCACCTTCTCACGGAGGCACACGGAAAAAGCCAAGCTCGCCACAGGAATGGCGGGTGCTGCAAGCGATTAAGGGCACGGAACAGATGCCCACCTGCTCCCCCTGAACCTGGCCATGCCTCAGCTTTGCCCGGGTGCCTAGGGTTGCCCCTGGGTGCCTTAATACACTGTTTCCATCTGTTGCCTGGAAACTGAAGGGCAGAGATGTCCAAGTGCATGGGCATTAGCTGCCTCCCTTCTCTGTCCACCCTCCTCCTGCGAAGTCTGCCATCTATGTAGCATCCACCTACCAATCTGCTGTGAAAAGAAAATTGTACATTATTGGAACAACACAATGTCTGAATCTTCCTTTCAAGCCGTCACACCAACAAAGCAGAGTCTCCAGCTTTCAACTGACAGAGCAGCTCTGTACATTTAGCATAATGATGGCTGTGAGCAAAGAGATGAAGAATGCGGGCCCAGCATGTCTCCTTTGATTTAGCTCAATCTCATCCACTTATCAAAGTAAGGCCTGTATTTGCACACAGAACAAAACAGCAGCAGGATGAAAAAAAGGGTCAACTCATGTTGAGAGAGCAGGATGTTTACAGATGGGACAAAGCATTAAGTGCATATACATGAACTGCCTGTCAATCAAACAACACTGATTCTGGATTTCTGCTCCCCTCTTCCTTACTCAAGAATTAAATGATTATTATCAGAACAAAGGCCGCCTTTATTCTAATTACCTTGTAAATAAACTAGCTTGTCATTACTTTTCAAACCAATTATAGGCTGCCTAATGGAAGTGCTTAATTAGGAGACACTTTAGCAGGAAAAAAAGAAAAGGGTGAGGGGAGAAAATGAATGAATAGAAACAAAAGCACCAACGCTGGTAAGGGAGGGACTGCATTTACCATGCAATTATACAGACATCAGATGTTGGTTTTTGTTTCTTTTTTGTTTTCACTGTTGTTTTTTTTTCTTTTTTTTTGCTTTCCGGCTTGGTTTTTCGGGAGCGCCACAATAGAGGATAAACCCCTCTCGCTCCCTTCTTCCTTTCTGTTAAGCGGGCAGCTGACAATGGAGCGCTCAGCAGGCGGCTGCGTGGACCCCTAATAGTGGTGTGGCAGCCATGAACCTCACAGCTGGATGACAGGAAACAGCAGAATAGCATGATGGTCAGCCCACCCGTCCCCAACAATACCTCACATCTTCTCTGCACAAAAGCCATCTACATAACTCTAATCCACCCTCGTCAGCAGCCCATTATTAGCATTATTCATACTGATCCAATCAACGCTGATCTGTGACCAGCTGGATTGGAAACTCAGAAGTAAGATCTTTTTTTTGTAAAAGTGAAGGCACTATACGCAAACACCAGGCCAAAGTAATAACTCCTGAGTGAAGATAGTTATTTTCAGTATTAGTGAGATGAAGTCATTTAAAGTAAGCTTTATGTTACTATCTGGAATGTTTTTCCAAATCTTGAGACATTCTTGTGATTTATTCAGAAAAAAAAAAAGACTTGTAGACTTAGATTTCCATCCATCTATATTAGAGCCATTGAGACTTAATAAAATAAAATAAAAAAACTCAATAAATAATTTCAGGATTAATAAATAAAAATCTTTAACTCTATCAGTGTATTCTTTGAGCCTCCTTTAACATTACAAAAGAGGCGTGTTGGGATTATGAAAAAAGAAAGAATCTGTATTGCTAAGCACAGGTAGGTTGTTTTTTCTTAACATCTTTCCCACTTCATTATTCCTATCTCCTACATAATCAATTATAGTTACCTGCCCATGTATATTAAGACTTACCGTACTTTATTTACCGAGCAGCTGGCAACATAGAAGAAGAGAGAGAGAGATTTTTTTTTTAAAGCCGATTTAAAATGCACTAAAATCACTACCAGCATGTCAAAAAGCATATACTGAAAATCAGCTAATAAATTTTCTCTTTTTTGAAAGAGAAAATGTTCTCTTTTTTGTGTTCAGGCTGGGAATAGGTGCCTTCATCCTCTGAAGTCTTTCAGAAATGACACACATCAGAAGTAGATGTATTGACTTCTGATGTGTATTTGTTGTATCATATGAACCTGTTTGTTTTTGGTTGTTAAAGGCCTTTTCTTTTCACTGATAGTCAAGACGCCATTGCGATTATTGAAACCTATTTTCCTTGACAGCCAGTTTTGGGAGCAGGAAGGTGAACCGCTGTCATTTGCAGATAATCTTCCAGCCCTAGGAGGTACCACTGGAAACCGTTCAGCATTTTTATGAAATTATCCCAGAAACATGGCAGGATGTAAGTGAATATACATTTAATATGATGGGTACAAAATGCAATACGACACCACATTCTTATTTGTTGGTGGGCTCGGATGTGGAAGAAATAAAATCATGAGCGTGCCTGTTAGCGGTGACACATATTCCCCCATTACAAAGATGCTCAGACTAAGTGTGAAACACATTAGGGCAGAAAGACGGAAACAGCTGTAACGATCTCCAAGCTGACAGGAGTGTTGGGCTATTCCATGGAGAGGGGGATGGAAAAAAACTTTCTCCAATGGAGGTGTTATCAGCCACAGTACATCTCACTGGTTCAGGGGTTCGGGGAGGGGGGAGGTGATCACAGTCATGTTAAGACCTAAGAGAGATCTGTACTAACTGAGATTAGACACTTGTCATTCACAGTAAAGCAGAGATGGGAGGATCGAGGGGTGATGGGTGGAGAAATCGCCTTGACAGTGGCAAGAGTGTTATACTGGTGTTCTCGGTTTAATATAAGAATTCTGCCAGTATAATTGCATTTCAGCCCTTATCCTCTGCTGTATCAGGCCTCGTTTGGCGACAGTTTCGGGTGCTTTATCTGCCGCCATTCTCTCCCTATCCGGACTCAATCAAATTTGCTCCGGCTAGCAAGGGACAGAGAAGGGAGGAATACTGGCAACGATAAGGGTTGGGTCTAGTTTTTTTTTTTCTTTTTTTTATGTGGGAGGATTTTTTTTCTCCATTTTTTGAAATGAACAGTTTTCTTGGCATGCTTATCTTGCTTTCATTAGTGGGCTGTCATAGTGCTAAGGCAGCCACAGAGTAAGGCAGGAGTGAAACAAGCAGACAGGCTGTTAAAGTAGAACAGAGTTATGGAGGTAAGATTGGAAGTGGGAAAAGATGGAAGAAGGATAACTTGGGACGTATAAGAACGTATCAAGAATATCTGACTAATTGAAGCAAGCCCAAACAGGCAACATTAAACTTATAAAAACACATCAATTCAGTATGAGTTGTATTTATGACTTGGCATCTTGATGATTAAGAAGAGTTGGATCGTTGCTAAAACCTGAAGAAGTTATGTTATGTAAGACATTATCTCTCACATCACAGTCTGAGGTTTTGTTGCGTTCTTTTTAACATTACTTCAGTTTACTGAGGTTTGTGTTGTTCCTTTCTGCACAGCCCTCTTGAGATCTTGCCACAACGTTTCCACAGCTTGAGGTGTGAACTTTCATTGGAACATACTATATTCATGCTTGACTCAATGACTGCAAGGTGCCCAGGTCCTGGGCGAGTGGCTGCAAACCATATCAAATCATTAGCTAACCATGCTTGACAGATGGTATGAGGGGATTGTGCTGTTATGCTGTTTGGTTTTTGCCAAACATAGCAACATTTATTTTGGATATATTTTTTTTTCTTCTCAGCTGTTATTTCTCCAAAAGGACATCATCTTGGAAGTTATATATATTTTTTAATTTAACTCTGCAAGAACTAAGTTGTGAAGCATTTCCTTTAAGAGAAAACACACCTTATCCTGAAAACCCTTCCAAATGAGCCATATTTGTTCTGTCCTTTTCAAATACTGCTGCCATGAATTTCAGTATGTAAGCTGACAACTTATCTCCATGGAGTTAGACGTGAACCTTTTAGGGTTTTTTGCAATTTTCTAGATGACAAAAAGGCCACATCTGCTGTTTATTTTCCAGAACACTTGAGGTTGAACTTTAATCATTTTAAAACCTGTTAAAGACTAGATTATTTTTATGTTTCTAATATACATAATGCATTTTGCAGTGGCTAGGTCCAGCTTTAGACATGAATCCATGACAGATTCAGAGTGAAAACTACCACTGGCTTTATTGAATATTTTTATTTAGTCGCTTTTCCGTACAGTTTCTCATACAGAAAACTGAGGAGTCAGCATACATTTAGAGAGTTCTTTTTTTTTTTTTATTACCATGTTATAAAGACTGGGATTAAATCACAATCATGCCTGTTGTCCATTAGCAGACATAATGTGATGCCTCAGCCACCTACTGGGGGCCAAGAGCAGCACATAGTCATGCAGCCATAACAGCACACACATACACACAACTGTGGTATTGTGTAGGAGGCCTGTGAATAGCCTGTGCAGCTTTCACTTGAAAATGTATTCCTCCTTGGACCATAAAAAATGGTATCCTCCATGCTCAAAATATTTCTGCCATCTTCCAAGCATTAGTCATAGCTTTGTGTAAAAAAAAAAAAAAGTGTTCAGAGACTGTATAGGGAGGGAATGTAAATGCTGCTTATACCTCAAGGATGTGCATTCTAATATATAGTATGGCTCGTGCACATATTTATATGTGTGTCCCTTTTGCTATGGTGATTAAACATTTTAGTTCACATTGCTTGGTAAAATAATTTATTTCAAAGTAAAAGAAAAAGAGCCTTTTGAATCAGAAAATTAAATAAGCACACACTGATAAATTTTCCAAGTTAGAGAGAAGCCCTCAGGGCACAGAGATGGATTTGAATTTTAAGGTTAATTTGTGCAAAACAAATACAAAACGCAGTACCGCTGGCCTTGAAGAAGTACTGCCCTTGGAGGTACGCTGTATTACAACCCAACATGTCTCAGCAACAAAAATTGGATCTGATTTTAAATTAAAAGTTGCATGAGTGCATGCAAATTACCGAACAACTAATTTAAACGCAGATAACAAACCTCCGAATGAGCACAATTTCTCTGTATGCAGGCAAGAAATATTAATCTAGAGATGCACCTATAGGATTTTTCCTGGCTGATGAGGTTTTTGACACAGTAATGCGTCAAAGTATATGTCTCTAATCTTAACAGATTTTTATTCAACTCATAAAAAAGTGGATCAACATGCATGCCATTGATTGATGAGACCATGCTTCAAAAATTAAGGTTCGTAGTTTTAATACATTTGATGACAAGGGAAAAAAGTGAAATGTTTCAGGATTTGACCTATCATTTATCAGAGCCAATCAAAGATAAATTGTCCCCGATTCCATTCTTTGCTGTGTGGTTAGTACACCACTACACTACATAGGACAACAAGAGCGTTTTAAACATCGCAACCTTTTACATTTTACTTTGAAGTGTCAGCAACACTAATGAGGATGATTCGGATGTTTTTGCAAGGTTGTCAACAGCAGTTGCAAGTTCTTATTTCACAGTTTTCCAACTCAAACTATGCAACATGATGCAAGAGCTGTTCAACTAAAATAAAATGGGGCTAAGGGGCGGAGGTAGAAGTGGGGATGGGATGCATGGAATTTTATCGTAACATGTCAGGGGGCAAATGCAGCGCAGATTAGAGAATGAATTAAAATGAGTCGAAATGAGCATGAAGTACATTTTTGTTCCTAGCCTGCAGTTTGTCTATATTTGGGCACGAGAACATTTAATAACGCAATCACGTTACACAGTTGCACTTCAAAGTATTTACTGAATCATCGCCTAGGGTTAGGATTTAAATTTTGAATAAATGTGTTTATGGATGAGGCAGGTAGCAACGGATTTAATCTGACAGATTGGAACAGAGGAGTAGGATGCGCGCTCCGGTCCAGGTGAAGGTTACATTAGCCCCCACAGGGCATCAATCTCCAAGACAGAGCTCGACAGACAGATGGAAAGCAAGTGAGGGCCGGGACGGAGGGAGTAACTAAAGAGAGACTGATGGGGGGGGGGAGGTGGGAGCAAAGCAAGAGTGAAAACGAATGTAAAAGGAGTTGAGGGCTGGCTAGATCAATAGAGAAGTGTTGCTATGACAACAGGTCATTGAGAGCCATCATTGTCACATTTTTTTCGTTTTTTTATCACACTCGACAAAAAATTATGTGAAAACAAAATATAAATGAGATGTCATTTCATGAAAGTGAAAATGGATGCAGTGGCATCGAAGGCTGAAGTAACATCACAGACCTCTCTTTGAGTGCGCCTGATTGGAGGAACAGAAACCATTTTCTGCAAACAATTTGTTGAGGCTTAAAGGGAGATTGCTGTTGGTAAATGTAATGGTGGATGGATTAGGGTGAACAATGTCCAATCAGACTAAAGAGGCTTCGGTCGCGGGTTAAAAGAGGAAATCTGTATGTGGTAATCAAAACCTCGGAGAAGGGCACCAACGCCGCATGTAAACAGACTTACTCGTCCATCACAAAGCCTGTGTAGACTGGGGGGAGGGGAGGAAGCACAATCCCTTAAAAAGAAATCAAAAAATCAAAAAGCCTTTCAAGATGTTTGACTGGAATATAAATTACAGTGTCTGGATTTGCTGTGGTTAGAAATTACCCTCCAACTTGCTGTTGTTATTAGCTGCAAGAATTCCATCTGAGATTAGGCCTTTTACATCGCATGCTCTAATCGCCTCGGATCTATGTAATCCATTTTCAGCTGAAGAGTAGGAGCCGTCTTCCCCAAGCCCAGATGGTGTCATCACTCTGGTAAGGCTGGGTGATTACACACTGCTCGCACTGGGAGAAACTACAGTTGAAAGTTCTGTTGGCATTTTTTATGACACTTTCCCTCTCTGACATTGCTCACTTTGTTTCCACTCTGCAATTTCTCTTCCCTCCTCCATCTTTCTTTGTGAAGAAAGGATTTTTGGTACATCGCAATAGTATCCATACTCTATTGAACTTATTATATTTGTTACATCCCAAACAAAGTTGTTTAAATTGTAAAGCAGAAGAACGACGAGATTTGGTTTTCAACATTATTTACAGTCCAAAAGTTTTAAAAAAAGTTTGGCAAACACTTCAATTCTATACACAAATACCCCTACAAAACACGGCCTTTAAGAGTCACCTAAATGGTAAATACAGAATTGTTCAACAATGTTAATGAACAAACAGAATCTTGGGCAACACACAAGGCGAAGTTTAAGGCAGGTTTATATTATAAAACAAAACAAAATCCAAAATGGAAAGCATATTGGACAACTGCAAATTGTAGTCCATGGCCGTCAACTTAAAAGGAGAGAGCAAACAGAGAGGCAACAAAAAGCCCATGGTAAGTCTGGAGGAGCTGCAGAGATCCATCGCTTGTGTGTTGACAAAGGAACTGAACTTCACAAACCTGGTGTGCCACTAAGAAAAGTCCAGTTCAAAGTTTGAACCAGACCATGTAAGGGTCACAGCCAAAATGTGAAAATTTGGCACTTTGCTCAGATGAGACCATGCAAAATGCAATGTGGGAAGGAAAATTAATATAAATTAATCAACAAACTCCCTGAACTCTCAAACCAAACAGTGAAACAAGGTAGTGGAAGTGTCACGCTGTAGGAAGATTGTCAATTATGAGAATTGATGGAGTTCAAGGCAGGAAGGAAAATCTGACAGACCCTGCAAAAGACTTGAGACTGGAATAATTACTCATCTGAAATACTCTTCAGATCTATTTCAGATGGTGGTTCTAGAATTATGTCCTGCTTTACATCAATCAATCACATCAAATTAAAAAAATACAATACAGTGAAAGGTTATAGCATAAGAAAACAAGGAAAAGTTAAAGGGTTTTGAGGTCTTTTAAAAGGCTCTGTAAGAGCAAGCCCACACACGTATGCACACTCACAACCCAATCTAAAGTCACTGGCAGTCTGAGATAGGGGGCAGCTGAGCGGAAGTCGTCAGGGTGGCATGGTCACGGCGCATCAGCCGGAGATTTTGTTGCCAGGCCATATCTTGTCATTCTTATAGCTGGCAAGGAGAGAAAAGTAATTTCTAGGACAAAGGTCAACAAGTTGAAAGTGTGATGGAGGGCCGTGACACACCTATCACACTCCTGACAGGCCAAGAGTCAATGCGGAGGAGGAGGGATTAGAGGACAGCAAGGGAAGAAAGATGGCACTGAAGGTTGTACAGAGAAAACATCACCAAGGTTACAATATGATTGAAACTGAATATATGAAACAAAACAAAAGATAAGGAGAATCAAAGAGAGTCAGTGGATTGAAACACAAAGGAATAGAAGAAGTATTGGGCTGGACCTGCATACTGTTATCCACCAAGAAGTGCGTAATGGGGAGTGGAGGAGAGACGGGGGGCAAATTTTGCTAGCTTTCCTTTTCATAGTCTATTTGGTCCATGTAACTAAAATACCCCCATTGTCTCTTAAGCGAGGCATTACAAGTGACCCGTCACACAAAGGGGGATGGATACTGTAGCTGTACATGCTTATTATGTGT
>CAEFZY010010408.1:0-14077 GCA_903066815.1 Brachyrhaphis roseni
GCTGTTGAAATGCTGTTTAAATGTCTCTCTCAAAAAAAGTCTGAATTGTATATTACTACCCCATATGATCATTTTCTCCAGATATCAGATTTTTCCTGCAACTACAACTTAATTTGAGCCTGAGAGGGTTAATATATCAGTTATACATCCACAGTAATATATAGTTCCTCACTTGGATTTTGTGATAATTTTTAAAAGTTCTGCTTTGACACAGGTTTAGTTTTACTGAAACACACGTATATTGCCTTAAGGAAAAAACACAGTCTTATACATGTCTGAGTTAATAAGAATTGATGTATTGTTTGCAACTTATATTGCTAATTTAGTGCATTTGACATGGAAATTCATTTTGTAATTATTGAGAAAGGTGCAGGTTTAAATAAGATTTGCTCTTGTTTAAACCAGTCTTTTCACTTGAGTATAGTAAGTGTTGTAAGAGAATGTGTTTGTGAATTAATGATAAAACTTGTTAACTCGAGTGAATACATGGGTTGATTTATTGTCTGATTGACTGAGAATGAAGATCATTGTCTCCGAAATTTTGAAAGGCAATCAACATGTCCAAATCCAGTTGAATTTAAAAGCACAAGAAAACAGATCACCTTAATTGTAGTCTGCTTCCCCTTCCAGTTTTTTATGAAAATGACTTTTGGATCTTTGTCTTAACAACTGTTGCAGCCGTAAAGAGTGTTGTTTGTAGGGTTAGCAAGAAGGTGTGGTGCTTTCACTGATTAGAAAAGGATTTTATTTCTGCAGTTTTTGACCAGCCAATTGTTGATCAGGCGAAACTATAACTGCTTACAGTCATAGTTGTTGGTTTCTTGACCTCTCTGAACCTCTAATCAGTTTGCTAGAAGAGAGTTTTAGCTGAAGGAGGATCTAATTCCTGGCACAACATCAGACACTGATGCACTCCTCCCCTCAATGTAAAGAGCCTTGCATCCATTTTATGTTTTTTTCCCCCGTTTCACTCCTATTAAAAGTTTCTGAGGAATCAGTGCTTTTCTTATACCCACTCATTTTATGGAGAGATGAAATCCAACAGAGGGTAGGGGGGGTTGGCCCCAGACCCTGATGGGGAAATGTTAGCACGGAGGGGAAGCTGTTGTTTGTCCGCCTGTCCCTGACACTCGGCCTCCCATTCATCTCACTCCAAGGCTGCCGATCCGTGTTTACCCTGGGGCAGCTCTTCTCTGATTCTCCCTCTGTACTCACCCGTCCCCTCTTGCTTTTCATGCTTTCTTTAAAAGCATTACTGGATGATCATCAAGGATTGCCATTGAAACTCTCAGGCGCTCATTTTTGTGTATTTAGCAGTAATTATCCAAACTCACCATTGAGTGCAAAGCAGCCGGGATTTTTTTTTACTTGGTATTACCAGTCGAAGAAGCTCCATTTATTTCCATTTGACAGGTTTGACATAAGCAGGTTATGTAAATTACTTACCTAATTATATATACTGCGTAACGTAATTGCAATGTCAGTGTATGTAGTAATGATATCAAAAAGTGTTGTTTGATGCGTTTTAACTGTGGCACGTTTTGAATGCCAATTAGATATTTAGATGTCATTACAATATTTACCACCAAAACTGTCATCACATTATTTTGTGATGTCAAGCAACCCTATATGATACTGTGAAATGGTTATGAAATCTTCAAAATGCCTTTATAATTTGCTTTAGAGGAGCCAGATGTTTTAGCAATTCTTTTAAGTGAGCTTCAACAAATATTCTTCAAATTTTCTCAGGGTCTTTCAGTTTCTTGAAACAGATAATGCTCCAATCGTATAGGTACAACACTGCTACCTGCTTAAACCATAATGTTTTTACTAATTATAGAAAATCTTATGGACTAAACACTTTTTTTCCATCTATTTTGTCAATTTAGACCTATAAGGTGTTAGTCTTCATTAACTCACACCAATTGTTCAGATTGTTGCCTCAGGCTGTACAAAGTAGAAAATGCAACATCTACGCCACTGTAGAGCCCAACAACCCTGAGACTGACACTAAGAGGAGAGGCTTTTGAGAATAAAATAACAATAATAACATGCGCTACAATTCTAATGGGTAAACTGAGCTGTTAAAAGGTGGCAGGGTTAAATGGATGCAGAGCGCCAGTAATTGCTCCCAGCCGTCATCGCTCCGCCCAGAGCAGACCCTCTTAAAAAGCAAGACGTGGAGTCTGAGAGAGTTGGGTGTCCATGTTGTGGTCAGGGAGGGGGAGGAGGACACGCCCTGACTTTGCCGCCTCGTGTCTGAACTTTGAGTTTTGCTCCCGGCTTCGCTTGGATCTGTGTTTGAGTCACTTTATGGTCCAGCACTACTAATCAGGGCTTCATACCCACTGAAATTTGTTTGTGAAATATAGTTTAAAACATTGTCCAAACATTGAAATTTAAAAATGCAGGGGAAGATGTCTGCTTGTAAAAGCGATATGTTAGATTCAATATGATGAAGTAAAAAGTCCTCGCAGTCGGGAATGAGTGAAAACATTAAGTTTTGATTAAGATCCACAAAATAAAATAAAAAAGTAACAGACAGAAAAGATACATTGCTGCATGATTGATGTAAAACCATTTTAAAGAAGAAAAGCCTTGACTGACGGCGTGCTAACATAAAATACATTTCCAATTTCCCCTTCTCGTTCTGCTTCCTGCTCCTCTCTTGCTTTCTTACTAAGTCTGAAAACTAAATGCAATTGTCAAAACTCTCTGAGACATTAGCCATTTACAGCTTTCTCTTTATCTGTGCTACCTTGATGTGTGTTTGATTTGAGACAATAGAGGGCCATAAATGAGTCGAGGTTGAGTTCTTTATGTGGCCGGGCCAGGCTGCAGTTAAAGCCGAGCTCAAGAGTGGAGGAGCTGGAGTGTGGAATTTACTAATGGCACATGCATGTTGGGGCCCCTGAAGAGAGGGGGTCATTTCAGCCATCAGTGTGTGCGCAAACACACAGAGAGCCTGTCTACAGCTTCCCCCTACCACCCCACTCCACCCGCTGCACGTCCACGCTCACTCCGTCACTCTTTTCCTCCCCCTCCACAATAGAGCGCCTCAAACCAGCAGGCGTTTTTGTCTCTGCAAGTCTGGTCAACGTTTTTGCTAATCTTTGAATAAACCTTACTAGTGTGGGTCACTCAGCAGAAAGCTTTAGTTGGGTAGGAGGTGAGTGAGGCATTCTGGTGCTGTGTGGATCCACAATGCTCCACCTTAAAGGCGTTTGTTAATGGGGTGGGCGGTCATTAAGCCCTGAGAGCAGAAGGGCTGAAAGGAATGGGGCCACAGGCCCAGGCTTTAAATCCTCTGTGCCAATAGACTCTCTGAAGCAAAATAATGGCATCACTCTGTGTGTGAGTTAATGGGAGCTGATAGCATGAAGGCTGGGGGGTCAGCGGGTCACAGGCTTGTGCTAAGTTGTCAGGGAGCTGAATGCCGTCCCTGGGCCGCAGTAGGGGGAAGAGCCCGGTTAAGTGGGAGGGGGACCCCCTGCCTGGCCTACTCCCATCACCCTCCCACCCCACTCACACACACATGCATGCACTCCTGTGGAATGTGAGGAAGACAAGTGAAGAGGAGAAAGGGGGTTCCTTTACTTTTTAGCAGAAGAGGGAGAAGGAACGGATGTGAGATCATGGAATTCTCTCTGAGTTTCATTCCTATTTCTTCCTTGTCCACTAGCCTCTCTCCCTCCGCTCATACCACAGATTTTATGAGCTATATAAATGTTGAACAGCAACAAGCAGAGTGGACTGAAACGGTCTCTGGGAGCAGTCATCAGCGTGTGTGTGTGTCTATGGTAAAGATCGAAGTCTACCTTGGGAGCAGTAACTCACTGTGGAGTGCTGAGGGCTGTCACTGAAAAGAATTCACTGACTGCAGCCATGAAACTGAATTAAGAAGCTGATTTACTGAGCTGAGATGTTTAGGAGCAAGATTTCAGCTTTGTTCCACTGGAACAATGAAGCGCATTATGAAGTAAGCGTTGCCTTTAAATAAACTTTTCAAAAAGTTTTAACGTAGCTGGACTGTATGAGTGCTAAAACCCTGTTTCATTCAAGTAAATATGATCTGCTTTAAAATTGCATGAGCAGAGAGCATTGAGCAGCTCTGCTAGGTGGTCAGTGATTAATTATTACAGTGCCCTCTTGAGACTGAGTGAGGAAGTGCATATTCTTAACTGAACTGACCTCACTACACCCTCAGGGTATGTATAGTACTGTGTGTGAGTGTGATATGATATTTATGCCAGGGTTATGTTTCAATAGGGTTCCTCCTTCAGTCGTTTTAATAGTGTGTCCATCTGCTGTGAACAATAAAAAAGAGATAGCTAATCCCTTAGATCTCAACCGTTCCTTTTTAATAGCTCTGTTTACTTTTGTTTATGTTTTGTTTAATGACTGTTTCTCTGTCGCTTCCAGATGCCAGCATGTCGCCAGATGCCCCTAAGCAAAGCCACTGGTGTAACGTGGCGTACTGGGAGCACCGCACTCGCGTGGGCCGCCTCTACACAGTATACGAGCACTCCGTCAGTATCTTCTATGACCTACCTCAGGGAACAGGGTTTTGCCTGGGCCAGCTCAACCTGGATCACCGCAGCAGCATCGTTCTACGCACGCGGGGTAAAATCGGCTACGGTATCCTCCTCAGCAAAGAGCCCGACGGCGTTTGGGCGTACAATCGAAGCGAGCACCCCATATTTGTCAACTCGCCTACGCTGGACATGCCCAACAGCAGGACTCTGGTTGTGCGAAAAGTGATGCCAGGATACTCCATCAAAGTGTTTGACTATGAGCGCTCGAGCCTCCTGAGGCACTCCCAAGACTCGGACTTCCTGGATGGACCCTATGACCCCAACAGTGTGCGCATCAGTTTTGCTAAAGGCTGGGGCCCCTGTTACTCAAGACAGTTCATCACTTCCTGCCCTTGCTGGCTGGAGATTCTTCTCAACAACCATAGATAACACAAATGGACCCTACAAACTATCCCAAATATCATCTACCTAAATTTAATATAAAGTTTTATATATTATATGAAATATATATTATACATGTAAATACAAAGTCATTTTTACAATGTCATTATTTATGTATGTGCAATGTGTATATGGACAAGAGGAAAAACAGAAAATGCACTTTGGCAAGTTATATATATGTATATATGTATACATATATATAACTTGAGAATTTATACAGCAAAATTAGGATGAGCCTGGATTTGGTGTATAGTTTTCATATACTATTAATATCCAGACGAAAAGCTAACACCATTCACACATTGATAATAAAGTATTCGCATATTGATTCTGCTTGGTCTGCATTCTTAGCTTGTTGCAGCACATTCACTGCTTTTCAAGGTACCACTTTACAAACACTCATAAATCACTCATAAATATTTAATAACCATCTTTTAATTAAGCTGTAAACTTTAAGAAACTATTTACTGAGACTTTTAGTTCAACTTTTAGAGTGAGACCTGAACAGGTCGATTGTTTTGTTAAACAGTGATCCTTCTCCAGTGTTTGAAGTCTCATATTACGGTCTTTTAAATGTCTATTAACGTTTTAGAAAGTGTTAAATCTTAATTATTAACTTCATTAATAATTATTTATTAGAAAAGTGCAGTCTCAGTTTCAGCATGATCATTCTTTACATTTGCATAAGCTTGCCAAATAGTGAATATGCAGTACAATCCGAAAAGTCTCTCCTATCCACTTTATAACTCTTATTAATGGTTTACAAAGTGTAAACAGCTTAATTAATCACCCAAGTAGTTTAGTAACATGTGTATCAATTGTTTATAGTCCCTTGTTGACAGCCATCTTGCTTAAAGTGGTATTCTCATCTATGCATTCATTGTTTTTGTTGTACAATTTCTTGCTAATTAGTAATTCTTAATCAGTGGTCGAAACGTCTCTTAAAGCTATCTTGTTGATTTACATAGCTCAGTCAACTACATAGTTAATTTTATTAATTAAGTAGGGGTAGTCATATTTTAAGTGACATAATTCCCTGCAGTTTTATTGTTTTGTGTTTTACAGTACACCTTCATTTTTTGAAAAGGCTCTTATAGCCCCTTTACAGTCTTTCATTTATGGTTTATAAAGAGTTAATTTAATAACACATTTTATAATGTGCTTTGAGGTGAAAGTTTGCTCTTCTCTTAAGTGTTATTGTTTCCTGACATGTATTGTTATAGAAGTTTCCACAAATAAGTCTATGAGACACTTTAGATGGTATGTTACTGTGAAATTTGCCTCAACGTCAAATGTGTAAGAACCTCAATGGTCATGGGAACTTTCCATCTTGTCCAAGCAAACAGAAAATTTCCTCTGTGAAGAGTTATGTGATGTTTTTGTTTTCTGCAGCCATTGAAGAGTTAAAGAAAGGACGCTTGGGATGATGACATCTCCATTTCAGTAACATTTACAGCATTAAGTTTATAATTACATTTTAAGGATGAGTTAGCTCCACTGATCCAGATGTCCTTGAGGTCCTGAGGAGCCCGAGTAATGACAACTGGGAAGAGCCGGAGCATTCGAGGACAATGACGTAGGAAATAATGGAATGGCTCAGTCTCAGTAGTTCTGAAAGGTTCCCTTAATTCTTCAGCACGTCTTTGATGATCGGTCATTTCTCACAAAGGACCTTGTTGTTACCTAGAAAGGGATATGGCAGCTCTCAAACCATCACAGCGGTACTGGAATGTCTGCAGAGAAACCAGGAAGTTTTACAAGCCTGCTGGAATCTTAAAAACCGGAGCCAAACTGGATGTGGTTTAGCTGACTTCCTTCATAATTGCTGGTGTTGGGTTGTCAGGTTGGCGGTGATGGTGATGAGAGGAGGGGTGCAGAGCACTCTGCCAGCATTCAGCAATAGAGGCATTCAGTGACACTCGGATTCTAATGAGAGGCAGTTGCAAGAGCGTATTTGAATCTTTGTGTGTTTTCACAGATAGAGAAATATTTTTGCAGTTTCTTTAGAACAGAGTCCCTTTCATATGACAGCCCATCAAACTTTTTGTTGAAAACAGTTGTCTTTGATTTTGTGTGCTGCTCAATCCATGTCTCTGTCCCGCGTCTCCTTCATAAAGGCTCCAACAGGCTCCTTTGGGCCTGCTGCCTGTCTGGAGCCAGGACTATGAAGAGTTCAAACAGCAGAGAGGAGTGGCTCCACTCCGCTTCTGTCTCTGCCTACACTCTCTTCCTTACAACCGGGGGCCATTATCCTGCTCCTTTGTGTCTCCGTTATGGGAAAAAGGGCCCACATCACTGCTGGAGAGGAACTGACACGCCATTATACTGGGTGGTGAGGAGTTAAGACACAGTGAGCCGATCTAACAAGCCACCGTAAGAGGTGGTCCAATTAGACAGGGCTGGGGAGAGGCCAATTGACAACACAACTTCCAGCCTGACTGCGTCTCTTGTAAGGCGCCTTCCCTGCTCTGTTCCTGCGCTGCAATAGTTGTGGCAGGCAGAATGTAACTCTGGGCAAAATGGAGAGAAAGGGAAGAGCCATGTAAGCAACTCTGTGCACTTCATGAGCTCAGGAATGGTATTGATTACTGTTTTCTGGAAAAGAATGAGCTTCTATGAAGGAAACGCAGCGCCATTTCGCTTCAGTGTTCACAAAAAGTACCTGGGTTCATTTTGACTATATGAAGATCATTAGTCAGATCCCTGTTCTAGCATGTGACAGTACTTTGGCATCTGACAGCATAGTAACATAGGTGCAACCAAAAGCAACTCCATCCATCCCCTCCTGACACATAACAAATTTGCATGAGTAATCAGAGATTATGCTGCTATGGATGTTACTTTTTTACTTTGCAAATTAACTGTTTCTGGCAGCACAGAAAAATAAATCCTAGCCAAAGGGTGTCTTTCTTTTTCTGTTTGCAGATGATGTGGTTCTGTTGGTGCCATGAAGCCATAACTTTCAATGTGTACTTTTGCAGTTATGAGCCAAGATAAGATTTAGCTCCTCGTAGCTTAAGACAATGTTTATGCCAATCTCAGCCTCAAATGTCCGAGTTGAAGTATTGTGATGCGTTGTTCATGAGTTCATGTTAGGATAGAGTGGACAATTTATAGAGAGATCAGGGCCAGTACTCCAGTCTGAGTATATGAAGAAAGGACTGAGACAAAAAGAACATTAAGAATTTCACTTAAACAGAACCTTTCATAACAGATTTCAGGACAAGAAATCTGTTTCACAAAACCATATCTGTGTTTTGTGAAAGGACTGAGGCTTGAAAGTCAATCCTGTTGCATCCCAGTCTTGCCAAGACTGGTGATCAATGCTCCATATTACCTCTTTGCAATGCATATTTGATGTCACTTCTTGCCATTAACACACACTAGATTGATTTCACAAACAGAACAGATTCCTTAGCTTTTATAAAGAGGATTTGCTTCACAAGTGGCTGAGAATAGAACAAAATCAAAAATCCAACTCCTACATAAGAGATATCCAACACACAAAGTTTGTGCAGTGACCCATATCAACCTCTGATTTCTGTTCTGTTTTGATTCCAGGATGCTGGCTTGGTTTTTGAAGTCTCACACATTTGGGATGTTGCTCTTTTTAAAGGTTGTAAGGATTTTAGAATAGAGCTCTGAAATAAAATGCAGGAAGTAAGAGGCCATTCAATGTTTTGAATCACAAGCTTCTCTGAAGAAGTGGTATATGTCTTTTAACCAGGGCTAGTTTGCAGTGTAGATTTATACCTGATAGTCTTATTTGGGTCTGGTGGTTGCTGCAGTCAAATTCCAGGTGGGAGAAAAGCTACTGCAGAAAACTATCCTGGTTCCTGCAAGCACACCTTCAGATGGTCCAGCCTCATAGCGACTATAAAGCAATGACATGGAGAGAGCTATGTTGTAGCCACTTACTCTTGAATGGCCAACTGTTTTTAAGGCACAACATTTTGAAACCCTGTTATTATGTCTAAGTTTCCTGCCAAAGCCTCGGTACATTCTTCTGGCTCTAGATTCTTGTCTGTTAACTTCCTCTGGCCTCTCAATGACCAGGTTCACAATTTGTGGCAAAGGACATTACAGTCCAATCACTGAACTTATTTACAATAACAAACCTAACTACAATTAGTAGGTTCACTTAGATCTGGTTCACTGTAAAAGCACTGTGAGATTACACAGAGATGCCCGGAACGCTTCCTGTTCCTCTGTCTCTCATGAACAACGGCAGACCGCGGAAGTCCTCTCACCTCAGTTCAGGGTGTTAATTATGGCTCCTTGCAGCTGCCATGCTCACCGCTTACAGGGCATGCTAGCACATGCAAGCATGGAGGGGATCCACGCTCTCAGAGGGGGATTATGGGGCTAATGTGGAGTGCAAGTTGGGGATAAAGAGGCTTATTCTTTTAGGCACTTTTCCACTTCTGATGTGCTGAATTTAAGCCAGCAGATGATACCTGGTGTGAATGGTGAGTCAGTGCTTTGGTGTCGAACATGCTTCCAGGTGTGTGTTGTCTTTTTGCCAGCCATCAAACGTCATTTTTGGTACTTTGTTCCCAGTCTTATGCCATGTGTGGCTCCCAGAGTTGTATTTTGTCTTTGCTTGCTGCATGAAAAACCTTTACTCTGCCTCTTTGCTCCAGGGCTCAAACCTGGACTAGGCCACTGAGTAAGCATTTGGGTGGCTTTTCAGAAGCCTAAAGCCGCCCCATCCTGATGCTCCACTACAGATCCCACCCTCCTCTCTGTAATTACAGGGTGTACAGGGGCCTCTCTGACGTACGAAATGGATTTATTTTAGTGAGTTTCCATAGAGGTTAAAAGAATGCCACAGTGTGAGCACACACACACATAGTAACATACACCCTCAGGCTCAGTTGTTGCCACCTCCTACTCAAAGTAAAAGAGCTCTGGGGTTTTCAGGGTGGTGGATTTATTAAATAGTTTAAAACATGATTTAGCATGTTTACTTTAGTGACAGTTGAGTGTAACCTAAAAATGTTTACAGTATAGCCTGTTAGCTGCTAACGTACGTTAGAGTTTCACAATTTTTCCCTATGTTTTGTGTAATTTTACTTGAGAAAATCTAAAATGCAAGCTTTATCGGACTTACTTCAACAGCATAGCAATGGCTTAATAACCCAATGTAGTTTAATGTCTGCATTGTTATGGTTTTGCCTGCCTATGGGTTTGTTTTTTTCTTTTTGCATATGCTGCGTCTCCCAGTCTATGTAATTTTACAGACTGAAGCATCTCATTCTCATAAATTTTCCCAAGGTTTCCGCAACACTCCTTCATCAAACTTAGTTTATCTAGGTAGAGGACTAATTTTTTTGTTGTGCCTCCTGAGTGGCTAAAAAATAGAGAAAATCTAAGACCGTTGAGCCCATTTTTTTCTGCAGAGCCTCCTAATATGTTCCATATTGTGAGTTTAAATGGGGTGGACTCAGGAAATGCAGTCACACTGCTTTACCTTCCAAGCTTCCAGCTTGAGGTTTGGCTTGCAGGGATGGTGGTTGCTCAAACTGGGGCTGATTGGGTGGCGTGAGCTGGCAAAAAAATGGCTCTAGGGCCAGGCTAACTTTCTTTTCCATGGGTTTTCTTCTTCCTCCCATCGGGAGCTAAGATGTTCACGTTAACGATCCTGTTTTGTGTTTCTTTGCTTGCAGAGGAGTTGAATCTCTTTTCAGGTTCAACAAAAAAACCTTGGTAGGCTCTTTTCAAAGCACCTCGTAATCACAAGCATATCACATGATATGTTCTATGTGCAGTTCAAATACCCAATGTGTAGAGATGGCACATGTCATGAAAGCCAGCCACACTGTCTACCATGATTTTCATTAAGCCGGTGTAGATCTCAGCTCGCTGTAGCTGCTGAAGTCTGTGGCCAGCATGAGGCCAACTCTGAGAGTGTATATCTCTGAGAAGAGTAAAGATGAGTGAAGAGGCTCGAATTCCAGCCTACAGGTCAGGTTTCGCATTCCTGGGGCACACACCGCTGCCTGTCTCCACACTGACATGCCTGCTGAGTGTATGAGTGCCAGCAAGGGGCCAGGAATGTGTGTACATGCGTGCGGGGGTGTGCGTGTGTGTGTGAGACTGTTTTAGTTTATGTGTGTGCTTTCAAACTAATATGTGAATATGACCTGAACATCATTCAGAATACACACAGAGACTTATCAAAACATATGTAGCAATGGAGTCAATAATCTTACCAAGGAAGATATCCTTAGTCTCACTAGTCACAGTGAGCTTGGGAGGAAAAAAAAGAAAAAGAAAGCAGAGACCCTTCCAACCTCGTTTGAGCAAATTTGATGGTTCTGAAACAAGGAGGAATCCAGAAGATGTAGCTATTAACTGCAAGCAGGCTCGGCTGCAACTTTTGGAAGCTCTACTGCAACTTTTGGAAGCTCTACAAAACAAATTTGCCTAATTTTTGTGATTGGTAAGGCCATTTTTTTGAGGAGACAACTGCAAGTCCAACTGCACACAACTGCTTTCATTAGGTAACAATAGTGTTTATTTTATGGTTCTTGTACAGGGTGTGTAAACGCACCATGGGAAAAAAGTCAATTGGATTTAAGTGATGCAATCTTTGAAGCAAATATAGATAAGGCACATTTGCTTGTTTACCTTAATTAAATTATATGTACGTTATGACACAGTTTCAGATTTTATTCAACCAAAGTATGATTGAACAAGGCAGCTGTTTTTGAAGAAAAAAGCTTCCATATTAACAATAAAGAAATTATTACTTTTTAAAGAGTTCCCTTCCTTGTCCTTTCCATCCATGTATATACGCACATACGTAAGTATCTGTGTGTGTACATGGTGCTGATGGGGGAGAGCCGGAGCAGGATTCTTTTAATGGTGCAAGGATGAGGTGGCTCCTTAAAAGAGGCTGGGAACTTCTTTTAAAAGACTTGCGGCAAACTTTAATTAAGACTTTTCATATGTTTCTTTCAACAATGGCTTTCTTTTTGCCCCTCGTCAATAAAAACTAAATTTGTGATGTGAATAAAGTTGTCCTGGCAGTAAATTCTCCAACCTGAACTGTGGATCTCAGCAACTTTTCCAGAGATACCATGAATCCCAAGTCTGCTTCTTTGATTAATGCTCTCCTTTTCTAGGTGGACCATGTCTTGGTAGGTTTGTGTTTTTGGCGTAGTCTTTCAATTTTCAAATGATGGATTGAACTTCTCTGTTTGATGTACATGAATTAAGTTTCTGTTCCATGGTGGTTCACTAATATTCTCAAACAAACTTCTGAGGTCCACAGGAGATTTCTGAATGTAATTGGTCCCTTTTCTACATTTCTATGTCTCAAAACTTTCTTAAGGATATGTATTTTTTATTCCATATCACAATCTTGTGTGACTTGCTATTAGTAAATTAGATAAAATTCCAATGAAATACATAGAAGGTTATGGATGATGAGATACTTTTGCATAGAAATGTAGATGGATTCAGTGGGTTCAAATTTCTGTCAGGCCAGATCAGTCCAGTCGCAGTAGATGAGGCAAAAATTGGTTAGCAAGTGTTGTTGCATTTTTGGAACATTTCCTCAGCCAGAGGATGGTGCTTTGCGAGGTCTCTTGAGAACTTAAACATGCCTTGGGGGGCTTCCCAACCAACTGAGAGCAGCCAGTGCTAATACCATGTTTAATTCCTCGAGGGCTTGGCAACATGGTCTCCGTCGGAAATTCCTGGGCCTTTGTTTGTATCCCATTTCAGCCGCTCTCCAGCCCCGACTGCTTTGCTCGTCCTGTGCCATCCCATATGAGGCTGTTTAACATCTTAATCTGGTGCTGACTTTCATCTGGCTCCTGTTAAAGCCTTAACAGAAAGATTGTGAACGCAAACCTCTGTCAGCACCTTGCTGTATGAGAACAGAGGAGATGTGGAAAGATGGGGGAGAGCCGACCAGGAAGAGAAGGAAGGCGTGTGGGAAAAGCAGTTAGTTTTGGTGAAAATGTTTAGACATCTGGGAAGTTGCTTTATAGTATATTATTTATATTTTTTTCATAGAAAAAAAAATACTTACTCAATATTATATTCATTGGCAATATTATGTGCTTGTAATGATGTTCTAAGTTGTTTCTAAGTTTCTAAATCAGACTTTATTTTTGAAATTATAGCAGCTGGGTCTCAGTCAATCAATATGTAGAAGCGTTGGTGGTTTATTAATACTTAACATTCTTGGATAGGGCACTAACGTCAGATCCCTGGGTGAGATAACACATTTTTCTGTTTATTCAGAGAATATAGGGGCTTCTTATCCTCCCAGTTATCATCATATCTGATTGTTCCTTGTAAAGAAAGTTCTTAAAATGTGAAAATAAAATTCTGTTTGAATGTCAATGAAAAATTACTTCTAAATGTGAATAATTTACCAAATCAAAAAACTAAAAATAAAAAAATAACAAACCATGGCAATCTGTTTGAAATAGGCTTAGTATGAAATTGTGTCACTCAATAGCCACTTTGAGTTTGCCGCAGAAAAATATATTACTTGACAAAGAAAGGGCTGAGTTATTTCACTTATCTGCAAAAACAGCATGACGCATAAATTAAGTGGGGTAAGACACAGTGATGGAACTGAAGCATGTCTGCCTGCGGCGTTTGTACCCAGTAATACACTGCTTGGTCTGTTACCAGTCAAATACCAGTTTGGTTCATTTCACTGTTCTGCAAGGTTAAGACTGATCTGCATCTTTCTTCCTACAGGTCACATTTAGGACCAGCCACTAAAAGAAAAAGGAGTTTATCCATGTAGGAATTTTAGGTTTTTTTTTTCCATCTGGTTTTTGATTCAAGTTCAGAAGGACCTAGTTTCGTCCATCCATGAGAAAGAGATTCTGTTCGGCAGATCGTCTCTCTCCCAGGATTCACGCTCTACAGTTGCTATGGTACAGCAAAGGGAAAAAACGCAGGGACGCAAGGAAGTTGGGAGTGGAAAAGAAGGTGGACAGAATAACGATCCACCCTTCTCTAACTCCACCCAAAGCTGTCAAAATAATACTTTCAATGAAGATTAAATAAGTCAAATAAGCCAAATGCTTATATATATATATACATACATATATATATATATATATATA
>CAEFZY010010410.1:0-46063 GCA_903066815.1 Brachyrhaphis roseni
TTACAGGAGCTAGCTTTACAGCAGCTAGCTTTACAGGAGCTAGCGTTACAGGAGCTAGCTTTACAGCAGCTAGCTTTACATCAGCTAGCTTTACAGCATCTAGCTTTACAGCAGCTAGCTTTACAGCAGCTAGCTTTACAGGAGCTAGCGTTACAGGAGCTAGCGTTACAGGAGCTAGCTTTACAGCAGCTAGCTTTACAGCAGCTAGCTTTACAGGAGCTAGCGTTACAGGAGCTAGCTTTACAGCAGCTAGTTTTACATCAACTAGCTTTACATCAGCTAGCTTTACAGCAGCTAGCTTTACATCAGCTAGCTTTACATCAGCTAGCTTTACAGCAGCTAGCGTTACAGCAGCTAGCTTTACAAGAACTAGCTTTACAGCAGCTAGCTTTACAGCAGCTAGCTTTACAGGAGCTAGCTTTACATCAGCTAGCTTTACAGCAGCTAGCTTTACAGCAGCTAGCTTTGCACTTTTAGGTAAAATCTACCAAAGTAAATTCATTCGTTCACTCACTACACTTCGTCTCCATGGATACGTTGTAATTTATACCTTGACTTTGTGGTCTAACGTTGTAAAACAAACCAGGAAGGATATGAAAAAAAAGTAACAATGGACTTGAGTGAATATAACAAGTTACGATGTGAAATGACTGACACGGTTTCTGTCCTCTGTTCAGAAGAACGTCGAAGCGCACACAGAACATATTGCTTCATTTAGTGCAATACGGAGACTTTTCAGCTCATTATAGACATTAGATCAAATGGTTCTTTCTTGTTTTCCGCGTTGTGTACGTTTGCTCCATAGGCTGCTGGGATATGTTGTCCTTCTGAAGGCACATATGCTTCAGTTCCTTCAAACGGCTCTTCCAACCTGGCAGGTGGGCAGCAACGTAAAGAGAAGAATCATTTTAATAATAACGGCTCACCCAGGAGAGTCCCATGTGGGAAACTAAAAAAAAACATACATCAAAACAAAGAGATTTTGCAGGGCATGCATTTAATCCAGACCGTCGCCAGGGTGGAGAGTTAGGAATAGAAAGATAACTCTTCACACACACACACACACACACACACCCCCCCACTTAGAGCGCACTGAAAGGCCTGTGTAACTTCAGACACCATTCAATCTGGTAACTTCTTCTTCTTCTTCTGCATGTACACGTCCTTACATCATCTCTGCCTTTTTCCTGGTTCTGAATTTCACTTCACATCATAAAATGCATCCGACGTGCAGCTTTTGCCACATTTGCCGTGGACCGGGCAGCAGGGGGGATTGTGACTCAACAGGGAGAGAAGAATGGGAGGAGAGGAGGGGATATTCACAAAAAAGCTTAAAGAGGGAAGTAAAAGCTGCTGCTTTAGCTCCCGATCCTGAGGCTCAGGATAATAGTCTCCACAGATCATGATTCTCTGCTGTTGTATTATTTAACACAAGACACTGATTGAACAACTGCAGTTGCAGGAGGCATCAGACAGAACTCTGCTCCTGAGGAAACAGTGGATCTTCCAGCAGTCATTAAAGAAAAAAAAAACACAAAAGACACATTGTGAATTAACCTTCACTTACATCAGAGTTGCTTTTGGGTTTAGAGATGCAACAGAATGAAATCAGATGAAAAGTAAATCTGGAAAAACTCTGAGGAAATAGTTCACAACATGGGCATCTGTTTTTTTATGCATATATTTGAAGGAACCATGTGATTTGTGAACTTGGAGAAGGCGTTCGACCGTGTCCCTCGGGGAGCCCTGTGGGGGGTTCTCCAGGAGTACAGGGTACTGGGTCGTTTGATACGGGCAGTCAGGTCTCTGTATGACCGGTGTCAGAGTCTGGTCCGCATTGCCGGCAGTAAGTTGGGCTTGTTTCCGGTGAGAGTTGGACTCCGCCAGGGCTGCTCTTTGTCATTGATTCTGTTCATTACTTTCATGGACAGAATTTCTAGGCGCAGCCAAGGTGTTGAGGGGATCCGATTTGGTGGCCTTAGGATTGCATCTCTGCTTTTTGAGGATGATGTGGTCCTGTTGACTCCATCAGGTTGTGATCTGCAGCTCTCGCTGGAGCGGTTCGTAGCCGAGTGTGAAGCGGCCAGGTTGAGGATCAGTGCCTCCAAATCCAAGGCCATGGTCTTGAGCCGGAAAAGGGTAGAGTGGCTTCTCAGGGTTGGTGGGGGGGATGTCCTGCCCCAAGTGGAGGAGTTCAAGTATCTCGGGATCTTGTTCACAAATGAGGGAAGAAGGGAGCGAGAGGTCGACAGGCAGATTGGAGCAGTGTCTGCCGTGAAGCGGGCGTTGTACCGGTCTGTTGTGGTGAAGAGAGAGCTGAGCCAAAACGCAAAGCTCTCGATTTACCGGTCAATCTACGTTCCCACCCTCATTTATGGTCATGAACTTCGGGTCATGACCGAAAGAACAAGATCACTGATATAAGCGGCAGAAATGGGTTTCCTCCGCTGGGTGTCTGGGCTCTCCCTTAGAGATAGGGTGAGAAGCTCAGTCATCCGGGAGGGACTCAGAGTAGAGCCGCTGCTCCTTCACGTCCAGAGGAGCCAGTTCCAGCTCTACCCCCAGAAGAGCTGGAACAAGTGGCTGGAGAGAGGGAAGTTTGGGCCTCCCTTCTTAAGCTGCTACCCCCGCAACCCGAACCCAGATAAGAGGAAGATGATGGATGGATGGATGGATGGATGGATATTTGAAGTGTGTCTAATTGGATTTAAAGAGTTTAAAATTCAGAAGAATATAACAAAGTTACTTTCAGAAATAGTTTCATGGTTTAATCACTCGTCTGAGTGCCTTCATGTTCAACTATTTCCAACTGCGACTTCATATCCAGCTACATACACTTTTGTTTTGGTTGCATATTTTAAAATTTTTTTACTCCTGGAAAAAATACACTCAGTGACTGCCTTTATTGTTTTTTCATAATTTGTCATTTTAGCACAAAAAATGTGAAAGATCTAATTTACTCACAGTGCCTATAAAGCATTCAATACGTCAGACGTTTTAGCTTTATTTATTGATTTTTCAAATAAATTATGAACAAAACTGAGCTTTCTTTTAACAAAACAAATTTCAGAATAAAAGTATTCAGTGTCAAAGTGAAAACTAATTTGTACAAATGAATGACAATTAAATCAGAACATTTAACATAAAGTTGTTTTAGGGATTTTTTGTTGTAAAATTTCTTTGTCAGAAAAGTCTAATTTTGTTGATTGCTGCCAAAGCAATGAAATGTGTAAAATTTCTAGGGGGGTTAGTACTTTTTATAGACGCTGTAACTTTTTGGTTGCTAGGGGTTGTTGGTTAGATTTTGTCATATCTTATCCATCATCCTATCATTTCTTTTTTCTAAGACGCTGCCAGATCAAGGATTTAAAAGTGTGTGGGTGTGTGTGGACAGGGGGGGGGGGTTCCAGTTCAGTTGAGCGACGTATTTCAAGCAAACAGGGCAACACATCTAAAATAACAGATAACAGTCTCAAAAGGATCAGCGATACATTAGCTTACATTTCCTTCACCAGACAGCAGCTACAGCTTTATGAGACGTTCACTGTGACCAGGAACTCTTTTAAGAGTCATTTTCACTCTCCTTAAGAGAGCAACAAGCTAAGCAGCACCTGGATAGGTACTAAAGTCGACATGAACAAAAAAAAAAATCACAATAATATGCAGGAAAGAAAAAAAACTCAAAACCAAAATGGTAATATCTTGGTTTATGCTGTGCTGTAGACTCTCCTCCTGACTCTGATTGGTTGATTGTGACAGAGTGGTGCCTCTCTGCAGATGGCAGTAGGACCACAGAGCTGCATTTCTTTCACTGATTATTCGCCTCATGTTCAACTGTCACAACATGTGGACAGCTTTAACAAATATGCAAAAACATACTGTTTATGAAAGCTGCACGATGAAGCAGTTTTGGAAAACAGTTACAGGAAGTGAAGTCTCATTACACTCTGCTGATGTCAACAGTTACATAACAACATATTACTCTCTGTTAACTCATATTGAGACAATTAGGACACTTTGTTGGAAACGTTGATGTGGTTCAATAAAAACCGTTCACCATCATTCAGAGGGATTTCACCATTATCCATTGATTTAAATAGACATGTCTGGTGAGAATCCCTGTCAAGGATATAAAAGGTAGCCCCTCGCAGCGAGCCGCTGATTGCACACGCCGGAGTGAAGCGTGGCACAGAAGCAGACAGCTTTTTAGACCCACATGCAGAGAAAGGGTTAGCTCACTTTCACGGCACACAATCCATGTTTGCTGATGCACTGGAATGAGAACAAACGCCTGACAAAATGTTCCAGTGCTAGAGACTGCAGAAATACAGGAACACAGACCCTACACTCACACACGCACGCACGCACACGCAAACACACACGCAAGCAAGCATACATCCCAAGGCTCCTATTTCCGACATAAAAAGAGATAATACAGCTTTGCACTCAGAATCACCCCTGTTAGTCCCCAAGCATGAAATTTCAGCACTGGCAAAGAAGTGGGGACATAAAACAGAGACAATAACAAATCGCACAAACACTCATTTATAGACTCACACACATCCTCCCACATGCAGCCGTGCCAGATTCGGATTAGGCCATTGATGGGTTTTTGTCTGTACGTCCCCCTGTTCGGACCGTGGCTCAGTTCTGGTGCCTGCTGGGCTGCTGTCATTAAAGGGCAGATGTTAAACTGCAGCACTCTTCCTTCTTGCATAACTTCTGTTTTATCAGGCCAATTCCCCGCCGTGTAACGAGGCCAATAGAAATCAGAGCCTGATTAGCATACTTACATAAGCTGAACCATTGAACTGGCTTCAGGATAAAAATGAAAGCATATTTGGAGTATTTACAGTTGGGCTCAGTTAGGAAACAAGTCAGGCATACTGCAAGAGATTATAAAACCTAAAAGAAGACTAAATAAATAAAAAACATCCTTCCATCCATTGTCTCCCGCTCATCTGGGATCGGGTCGCCGGGGGCAGGAGGTCAGCTCCTCCGGGGAATTCCAAGGTGTTCCCAGGCCTGTCCAGAAACATCGAAACATCCAGGACACCAGCGTGTCCTGGATCTTATCCTGGGCCTCCTCCCAGTGGGGCGTGCCCTGAACACCTCACCACTGAGGCGTCCATCCTAACCAAGCCTGAGTCACCTCCACTGGTTCCTCTCGACGTGGTGAAGCAGCGGCTCTACTCCTGTGTGCCTCCTGTATGACCAAGCTGTTCATCCTGTCTCTGAGGGAAAGTCCAGACAGCCTACAGAGGAAACCCATTTCAGCAGCTTGTATTTGCGATCTTGTTCTTTTGGTCTCTGTTCAAAGCTTGTGGCCACAGATGAGGGCAGAAATATAGATCAAACTGTAACTGGCCTTTTGACTCGGCTCTCTGTTCACCACGACAGACTGGTACAGGGCCTGTTTAACTGCAAACACCGCACCAATTCGCCTATCGGTCTCCCGAGACACATAAACTCCTCCACTTAGGGCAGAACCTGGTCCCTGACCTGGAGAGGGCACTCTGCCCTTTTCAGTCTAAAGACCACGGATTCGGACACACTGATCCTCATCCCGGCTGCTTCGGTGTGAAGGATCCACTCCAGAGAAAGCTGTAGATCGCAACCTGGCGATGCCAATCAGACCACATCATCTGCAAAGAACCTAAGGGCACCAAGACAGCTCCTCAATGCCTTGGCTGCTCCTACTCAGAATGGGTGACAAAAGGTAACCTGTTTAGAGTCCACCTCTCAGTAAGTTAGAAATGAGACTGACTTAATGCGGTTCAAGTTCTGACACCGGTCACACCGTCCAGTAACCTATATGCTTGCAGTACCTCCTAAAGCACAGGTGTCCAACTCCAGTCCTGGAGGGCCACTGCCCTGAAACTTAGATGTGCCTCTGCTGCACCACACCTGAATAGAATGATTAGGTCATTAAGGCTCTGTAGAACTGATCTATCCAAGAAGGACATAACTTAGCCATTTCATTCCAGTGTTTTGTACCTGTACCACATCTAAAAACTGCAGGACAGCTGCTCTTAAGGACTGGAGTTTGACACCCTGCCCTAAAGCCTGGCTGGCCAATCCTGGTCCTGGAGGGCAGGTGTCCTGCAACTCTTTGATGTCTCCCCGGTCCAACATGCTTCGATCAAACAGCTGAACCACCTCCTTAGTGCAGTCGGGTTCTCCAGAGTTCTGCTAACGACCTCATTATTTGACTCAGGTGTATTGAAGTTGAGACACCTTGAAAGGTTGCAGGACAGCGGCCCTCCAGGCCTGGAGTTGCCCTCCCCTGCCCTAAAGGGTTCTGCAGGAGACACAACTATAGAAATGTACATACTTTTCAGAAGGCTGACATTTGTGGCTGCATTAAACATCCATTTTTGTTGGGTCTAACAGTGTTTCTCAGTTCTGGGATCACTGCCCTACATGCTGTAGATATGATTCTGTTAAAGAACACCTAATTCAAATGTTTGCATGACCTCCTCTGCATGCCATCTACTGCTGCAGAACGCTCTTAATCACTCACTTATTCAAGTCAGGTGTGTGGCAGAAGGGAAACCCCACAGACATTTAGGGCAGAGGCTCCTCAGGACTGGAGAATCATGATGTTCTCATTTTCTCAGACACTGAATTTTGGGTTTTGCGTGGCATTATGTATTTTCCAGCCTCGTAATTCCATTTTATAGCACAATCAAGTTACTATGTTACCCTCAGTTGCCTAAAAAATGCTGTATATATCAATCATGACTTGAAAGAAATTTGATGCTTTGCATCTATAAAATGCCGTTTGACTTTCTGAGATGACTGGCAAGAAATCCTGCACTTTCACGCAACATTCAGATTTCTTGATACCTGCAAGTATTTCAACATTAAGAGACGTAGCGCTGCTTTGTTTCCTCCAAGCTAGTCAGGAATCGGCTTCGCTTTGTGACCAAGAGGCACGGAAACTGTTTATGGCGAAGTCAACAAATTCTCTCTGGTTACCGCTGAATCATACCATGTGAGTGTGAAGACAGCGCACGCTTTTTTGACAGTCTGAAAAGGGCAAAAAAGCAAAGAAAAGACGGTTGGGGTGAGGGACAGGTCGAGGAGCGGATGATGGAGGACGGTGGCGGCGGTGAAGAGGAAGGAGGCAAGGTTAAGTTGGGTGAGGGCAGGCCAGTAACTTGTCAAAGAGAAGGAGAGCCAAGCAAAAAGGGGAGAAGAGAGTCAGTGGGTGAGAGCAGAAAGTCAGGGCTCCTCCGTGGGGAGGGCTGCTCTTCACTCCCACTGTTCCCATTTTTTGATGCTTTTTTTTTTTTTCAAAGCCTTATGTCTGGAATCTCACTTCATTTCTTTCATGACATCTCTGCCTGGCCTTGTCCATGCATCGGTGCCCTGCCCTCATTCCACTGTCTGCTTCCCCCGCTGTCTTTGTAGAGGCGCGGTGGGAACTCTAGGTGTTGGTGTGGAAGTGTGTGCGAAGCGTCTGTGTTATAGCTAAGCTGGAGTGTGAGATAAGACTCTCCTAAACAGCATGAGATCGACAGAGCTGCAGGCCTTTCAGCTTAGATTAGGAACACCCACCCTCTGAGCAATTCAAACCACACACACACACAGTATGCAGTTTTACAAAAGTTTGAGTTACTTGTAAAAATGTGTTGTTTTATTTTCCATATTACATGTCAAATATATGTTTTTGTATCTAAATATTGAAACAAGTCATGGTCCACCACATTTAAAAGTGCTGACAGTTAACATTAGTACAGGACCTTTGCAGTTGATTAATAAAAGTACTCTAAATTTCAAGCAACTTACTTAGACTGGATGCAAAAAGCGTACAAATCAAAACCTGGGTTTTGTGACAAACAGAATGAACCATAATAAAACCATTTTGAAACTTTTTCTGTGTCTGATGTGACCTCGCCTGGTCACCGCCTTCCTACGACAAATCCGCTCAGTTCTCGTCTCCCTTCACTGAGCCGTCTGGGCCTTCTCTCCTTCAGCTCCTTTTCTGTTCTGGTAGAATTTCAACAAGCAGAAGGAGAAGTTGTGAACGATGACGTTGATTTTCTGTGGTTTCAGAATTGTAGCCTCCCTGCAGTTTTAGCAGTGGCAGAGGAGGAAGTGAACAAAGCCGTTCAGTCCGTGTTGGCCAAGATATTGCATTAACGTTGACAGCCATCTTGCTCAGATCGACTCTGAGCTTCTCTCTTCACAGTGGACGATGGTGGTTTACATATCTTGGTTCCAAACTAACTTAAGTAGTTAGTTTGGAAGTGCCCAAAGAAAAACCTAAATTGATAGAACTTATGATTTACAGCAGAATGACTTCTCTCACAATTGAACCCAATGGATAAAGTTGACCAACATCAACTAAGGCCATTAAGAGCCAAATGAATGTGATGTTTGATGAAGACTGTATGTAAACCTTTGAACACTACTGCAACTCAAAGCCTGAAGAAACAGTAAACATCATTTCTGGCTTGATTGGACATTTAGCGCCTCTGTGCCGTTGAACTGCCAAAGTGTTTCTAATTGGGAACGTTGTGACTTCTGCCATTAAATTCCTGCCAGGCTGGGCTTTATCTTTGCTTACAAAAAAGGGTGAGCAGGGGGGAGGAGGAAACATTAAAGAGGAGGATGTGGAGGAGGAGAGGAGGCTAATAACAGTGGCAGACTTGTTTTAATTGTGCCCTGGGTCCCTGGTGTCACAGGGACCGAGGTGCTCTGCACAACGCAGAGCAACACAAACTTCACAGTGGGTCATGAACGCAGCACCATGTGAACTGGTTGAATCTCTGTGCAGAATGTTTGTGTGACCTTTCAGAGCACAGCGCCTCCTGCCAGTGAAAGTCAGCAGTCAACAGCGTTACGCCGGCCCAATCCTGACTGTAGAGGGGGAAAAAAAAAAAAAAAACTGAACTCCCAAACTTGCATTTGTCCCATTTGCAAAAAAGAAAGAGAGACTTGCCCCGACCGGATTCTAAATGGGAGCCTGTAACTGATTCCGCTCACGGGGCGTCTGTGAAGTTGACCGAGGTTGTGGCGTTCAAAGGGAGCAAACTGCGATTATCCTGCTGGAGAAAATCCCCATCATCTTTAATCAGGAGCAGGGAGGAAAAGAGCGTCAAGGAAAAGAACTCTCCTCTCTCGTCCAGCCTTGCCGTTCCTCTTTTTTTTTTTTTTTTAACACACGGCTTTTGTTTGATGTGATGAGGGAGACGGCGGAGAACGAGTGTGTAAAAGAGACTGCATGTGTGCATGAGGGAGAGATTCATCACATGGATAATGAGTCCATCTGGGACAGCATGAGACAGTCCACCTCCCCTGTGGTTGTCTCCAGTATTCAGGAAGACATTTTTCCAACGTGGACTTTGAGCCTGAACATGGATGGCAACGCTCCTGCTGTAGAGTTCAGCACAAGTCAAGTGTGTCTTCATCGCAACACACTCTATCTGATGGGATTATTTATATGTATATATATTTTATACAGAACATAGCAAGTCGTTCTTTCTGATTACAAATGTTCCTCGTTTACCTTTAACAGCAAAATTTAACAAAAAAAATATCAAGATACAGTTTATTTATTACAATATTATGTATTAGAGCAAATTGCTTCAGTTCCAACTGATGAGTAAAATAAAAGGACTACAAAAAGATTAATTTATTCATTTATTCAGCAAATGAATAAAATAAAACGAATCCTCTGATATATTCTGAAAGTTTCCTTTCCACATTTTGTGTCATTATGACCACAAACTTCCATTTATTTTAAAGTCTTTTCATGTTAGATTAAAATAAATTCATGTGCAGCATGATTGTGTAGTTAATTTAACTGTATTATGTATTCTCCAGGCACATATAGTTAAATTTTATAGCATAATCAAGTAACTATGCTCCCTTCAGTTGTTATAAAAATGCTATCAAAAATGATCTAAACAAAATTTGAAGAAAAAAACTGAGCTGAACAGAGAAGAGGAGAAACCTGCAACAAGGCGCTCGTTTGAAACTGCTGAGAAAATGTTAAAACCTGCTCGTCTCCCACGGTAACAAACCCCATAAGAGCACGCATCAGACATGCAGCCGAGAGGCCAGAAGCTGCAGCCGCCAGTTCAGGTGGAGCGATCTGTTACCAGGAAATCTGTTGGTGAAACTATGACTGCCGAGTTGAATAAGTGGTCAGAGTTCAGACTCCAGGTGAGGGAGTTTAGCTTTGGGAACCTCAGGGTCTCATCTCTGATCCTTCTGGGTTGTGTGGTTCTGTTGAGGCCCGTATGCAGTGTGCGCTGAAGCAGAGTCCATTCAAGTCCGAGACCACGATTCACTTAAACGTCTTCATAAGATTTGCACTTGCATGGGAATCTGAATTTACAAATGTCAAATTTTCATTCAATTATTTACTTATTTATTTTAAGGTATACATTTTTAACATATAATTTTTAACCTTAAAAATATGCCCTTTTTTTATCTTTAAAAATCAACTTCTACAGTTATTTAAATGTAGAAACAGCAGCTTGTTTCCTGGATTAATTTAGCGTTTCTTGGTTTTTGTGGAGGAATTTTGGCTCTCAGTTCTTGCCATTCTTGGTTCAGAACCCTGAGGTTCAGTCAGGTCAACTTCTGGACCTGAACTGGGTCTTTGCTGGACGAGGTGGACACACTGGGGATGCTTCTATTCACTTTTAAAGATCCGGGAGAGAAAAAGGCCTTTTAGAGAAAGTGGAGGGGAAGAGAGCTGGAAGAGCTGTTTGTTCTCAGGAACGTCGCACAAGCAGCGCTACCTTACATTCACAAAAAGAAGGAGCCAAACGCTATACGAGGGTTAATAGAGCAGCTGGTTTCATCCACTGATTGAATTTCCTTTGACTAGACCTTTTTGCTTCCCCGCATCTTGTCAACCCGTCAGTAGCAATCACAGACAATACCTCAGGTTGCTTTGAAAAGCATCTGTTGTGTATCTGACTTAGTGCTACATGGCACTAAGTCAGCAAAAAGGAAGGGTTCATTCATAAATCAGATATTAATTATGCTCTAAATACTTTATAAATCTTTAAAAGTGCCTGTAGAGGATTAGTTAAGTACGAGAAATATAATGAGTAATATATTAATTTACTCTAATACACTATTTTTAGTGGATTCTTTCACATCACTCTACAAAATACAGCAGAAAAAAAATTCAAGACAATAAAAAGACAGATAAAAATAGACAGTAATTTATAAACACGTGAAAAAGGAGAACACAAAAATGACAAGAAGAGTTAGTTAGTGAATTACAAAAACGTAATCATAATTTTAAGCCCGGTTGGTCATGGCAGCCTGAGCCTGGTTCTGGTTCTGGTTCTGCTGGAGGTTTCTTCCTGTTAAAGGGGAGTTTTTCCACTCCACTGTCGCTACATGCATTCTTAGAGGGAACGATTGCTGCAAAATCAGCGACACAGCAGAAGCGATCATCTCAACGTGTTCACCCGGCATGCTGCAGGTCAGTCACTGAGTCCGACCCGCTGGGCTTACTTCGACTGAAAAGTTTTTAAGCTAATTTAAACAACAAACTGAACTTGATGCACTGATACAATGATCAACTGGAATCATTGTATCAGTGGATTGAAATGTGTTCTTTGTAAAATGACATATTACAAAAAAAAAAAAAGCTAAATAATCTTTTCTCAGCAGGAGATTTTCTTCTCATGAAACAAATGTTTTTGGCAGGTAATGCAAATAAATACTTCCACAAACTTTTTGGTGTGAGATCAAGCTATTTTAACGACATTATCCACATCTCTTTCAGGGTTCTGACGGGTTTGCAGTGTGAGGACAGAACAGGAATAAACAGACTGGATGTCTCAGAATCCATCCAGGGAAGAACAAAAACCTGTTTTTAACCATAAATATTTAATTTAAATGCTCTGACTGTGTGGGTGTGTAGAAAGTCCTCCTTTTTGAAAGCATTTCCATTGTCCCTGAATATCTGTCTGAAAACTTTAAGAGGTCGCTGCTGGTTTTTAATCACATCGATTCCTGTAAGATGAGAGGTCAAGGTTTTACCTTGTGGTAAAACAAGGTGAGATCGTTAATCCGCCGTCGCCATGCCCTTCACTTTACACGTAGGTGTGTGTGGTTCCAACACACGCATTGTTGCACAGCCCTACATCAGTATTTATGCCTCGGTTAAACCAATGACAGCATTGAGATCAAATTTACAACATGTAAAACTGAATGAATCAAAAGTTTCTAAAATTGGCAGAACCTCAAGGTTTTTTTTTATTATTCTTTTCTTTCGGCCTCTGCTCCACGCTGAGTGGCGCAGTGCTGTGTGGTGCATCCAAATTGCTGGAATAAAGCTTAAAGTATGGATTTTTCCATGGAGTTGAGCTGTCAGTTTAGCACCCTTAGCTGATGTGATTTCGTCTCTGCTGGATTTGGCGCCTGCTTCCTGATGGGAGAAACAGAAACGTTAATCAATAGATTCTCCCCCTTCTTGACTCGGCCCGTCTCTCTCGGATCCAAAACGAGCTAAACAAAAAGAACAGCTCTAAACTCGCCGACACGGGCGCGAAAGAAAAACTTCACGACAAGATCAGAGAGACCCCTGTAGTCTCTGAAGCACCTTGGTGAACAGATCTGTGGTCTTCATGTAGTCTTTTAGAGCTAAAATACCCCAGCCGGTGGCCGGGGAAGCCCTGCAGGAGAAAGGAGAGCCTGGAAGAGACTGCAAGGTCAAAGATAAGTGGAGGCGTTTACTCGCCGAGCGAGGCAAAAAGAGAGCGGCGAAGATTCACACACGTTTTATTGGAAAGTCAAAGCTTACGTCTGCAGTCACCGCACACAGGAACCACACGGTTCTGCTGTCCATAATCACGCTGACCGTTCGTCGTCCTGTGGCAGGCGTGTGCTGGGAACGTTAGTTCTCCGTTTGTGATGTCAAACACATGTCCGTTAGACACACATGCATGTTTACCTCGCTGGACTGAGATGCAAATTAGAAAATATAGGAAATGCCTTAGATTTGTCCTGACTGACTAAATTGTATGGAAATGAGATTAGACTCAATCATTCCTTTGATCAAACCTTCTGCTACAGTGACTTAGGTCATCCTGAGCCATCGCCATAGCAACACTACTGTAGGAGGACATACTGACCACTTTTCCCACTCCGCCACATTCTCCTATAACTCTATGAATTATCTGCACTTATTTCTCCCATGAAGTTTCTGTTCATGAAAGTTTCACCTGGCCCAGCTTTCTGTTCAGCCGTGACAGCCTGCCGCTAAGCTAACAACGCAATTCTAGCTGGTGTAAACGCCGGACTCGTCGAAGAGGAGGGGTTGCTTCGAAGTCAGGGACTGAATCCGGTCAGCTTCATTTCCTGAAATGGAAAACTTTTCAACAATCAGCAGAGGTTTCTGTGCATGGTTTTTAAATTTTTTGTTGTTGTTTTTTTGTCTTTTTTTTTTTCCCAAAGTTCCTCAAGGTCTCATTTGTTGTAATCTTTCTCTATAAAAATAAAAATAATACATTTAGGGCGTTTGTATTTTTGAGAAAGAGCAACACATCATCAATATGAACTCATTGAATGTCTTATGTACATTGTTTCAATTCTATTGACTTGCTTAGTTTGAAAAATACTACTTTGGGGTCATTAGCTGATTTACTACTGCAGTCTGTGATTGTTTAAATGTAATTTTTTTGGCATTTGCAAGGATTTTCAAGACGAATGAAACTGTTAAAGTTCTCCAAATTTAACCTCTGCATCTGGATTGATCTGGATTTGTGTCCCTGTTTCCAGTATTCTGTTCATTTCAGTTTCATTTTCTGATTTCGTTCAACAGAAATTTATCTTGGGATTTGGCATAATTTGCTTCTAAACTGTTTACTTTCTGTTCTAATCCCAAATCATCTCCATTTTTATTTTCCCCTTTGCACGATGATTAAGAAATGATGTTGCCTCACATGAGAACTTTCGCTGTCTCCCACAGGACATTACTCAGAGAGAAATGTTTGTTCCCTTTCAATCAATCTGGTAAAGTCTACATTCACCCTTTAGTAATAATGCCCTAAATCTCCAAAGTTTTGATCGTTTTTTTCCTTATAAACATCACACCTACTAGTGTGTGGCCCCTTCAAGTGAATTCGTGCCTCATGTGTGTTTCAGAACAGAGCTGCTGGTTAGAAGGAGGTCTGTGATGAGTGGTGGTCAGGCAGAAAAACTCCTTAAACTGACGGATGATCTCAGACCAAAACCGTTCATCTTTAATGGAATATCTGAGTGGGAATAATGAAGTGTAGGTTAAATTCTCCTTCCGTTATATTTGCTGCATTTACTGCCTAAAATTGCTACCTCTGTCTGTTTTAACTAATAAAGAGGAGATGGCTGTTTGTTGATTGCATTCGGTCCCGAAGCAACACAATGTCTGCTTTAGATGGTTCTTGCTTGAAGAAGGTGAACCTGCTTTGAAATCCCAGCCCTGATCCAGGTGTTTTGTATGAGTTTATCACAGAGAGAGTTTGTGTGATTCTGAAGGTGGTAGAGAGGATTTGTGAGTGAAAGGATTCCACAATAGCATGGCAATAATATTAAATAACATGGGCTGATGGTGGTGGGAGTTTGCCCAGCAGTCGGCGGGTTGCTGGTTTGATCACCTCTGTTGTTTTGTCCTTGGGCAAGACGCTTCACCCACCTTGCTGGAGGCGGTCAGACAGCCTGGTGGCGCTGGTGCACGGCAGCTTCGCTTCTCTCACACTGCCTCAGGGCAGCTGTGGCTACTGCCCAGTAGCTTGTCACCATCAGCGTATGAGTTTGTGTGTGTGTGTGAATGGGTGAATGACTGTAGTGTGAAACACGTTGGGATCCTCTGGACTTGATAAGGCGCTATACATGTACAAAGACAAGACAAAAAATATTAAGAAAGAGCCAGCAGTATCCAAGCAAACTCACACAAATTCCAGGTCAGCCTCTACCTGGGTTAGTTTAGTCCAACCTGCTTGATCTGATGGTCCCTCAGGTGAGGTGGTGGTAGTCCTGGTGGACAAAGTTGGGGTAGTAACATTTACTACCCCAACGCTAGTAAAATTACATTTACTTGAGTAACCTTTTTTTAAAAAAAAAATATATAATAATGTACTTTTACGAGTATTTTTACTATGCTGTACTTTTTACTTTTACACAAGTAATTTCATTATGAACTATCACTATTTTTATTTGAGTAAAATCTCTGGATTCTCCACCCACTGAATGAAGAACAGACATGTTTTAATCTAAAAACTCACCAGACACAAACACACAGCTGCAGGTTTTGTTAAAAGTTTCATACATTTTTTTTATTGAAAGGAACTGGTTTGGGAAAATTATTATTATTGTTATTTTTTGTTACTTATATGAATTCTTGTGATTTTGGTCCTTAAAACACCAAAATTTCCACTTAACTTTATATTTTGGTTCATCTGATGATGTAATTTTTATTACATCATCAGATGTAATAAAAATTACATCTGATGTAATGTAATTACATTACATCAGATGTAATGTAATTACATCTGATGTAATTACATCAGATGTAATGTGATGTAATTACATTACATCACATTACATGTAATGTAATGTGATGTAATGTCATTACATCACATTAATGACATTAATGTGATGTCATTAATGTCATTAATGACATTAATGTCATTAATGACATTATTCAATGAATCAATGAATCAATGATTCAATGAATCATTGATTCATTGAATCAATGAATCAATGAATTCATTGATTCATGATTCATTGAATCATGAATCAATGATTCATGATTCAATGAATCATTGAATCATTGAATCATGATTCAATCATTGAATCATTGAATTCAATGATTGAATTCAATGATTCAATCATTGAATTGAATCATTCAATCAATTCAATGATTGAATGATAATTCAATCATTGAATTGATAATTCAATGATTGAATTATCAATTCAATCATTATTTAATTGATAATTCAATAATGATTGAATTATCATTATTCAAATGATAATTCAATCATTTGAATTATCAAATGATTGATAATTCGATCAGTTTCTCAGTTTTTTACTCTTACTTGAGTCATTTCTTGTATGGCTACTTTTTATTTTTACTTGAGTACAACTTTTAGCTCCTCTGCTGGTGGAACACTTTCGATGTCCGAGTCATGGTTGTTCCTGTGAATTTTCCATGACAAGATGATCAAACAGCTGATCACCAGCAGATGGGACTACCTGGAAGTTTGCAGGTAAGTCAGAAAACATCACTGTGTTCAAGTCATTACAGAGCGGAGGCTTCAGTTTCGAAGGCCAAGTCAAAATCTCAAACTTGTTCTATTTGTTCCCTTAAATCAAATTATCTACACTTTTCCATTGTCTTAGACTGCAGAATAGACTGCAGACATTTTGTAAACTAAAACTTTGACTCCCGCACTGCTCAGGAAGTTTGCATAGTTTGTATATAAAGTTGTAGTAAAGTCTGTTTGGATCTGAAGTGAAGAAAAAAGATGTGTTCTCCTCCACTTGCATCAACAACAATTTGAAACGTCTATGCATTTGTCAAAGTTTGAAACATGCAATGACAGACGCTTAGAAAGTCTTCACGTGAGGATTAGTGTTTCGTCACTTCCAGAAGTGGCTTCCCTTAACAATCTCTGACATTTTTGTGCTGCTGCTTCCTCTTATGCTGATGCGCGGCCCGGTGAAGCAGTAATGGATTTGTAGCACACCCAAGGGCTTTAAAAGAATGAAAAAGAGCCAGATGGTTTGTGTTCTAAACTATTAAAGGAGGAAAAAATGTGTTTAGATCGATTGGAGGCTGTCGCTAAACAGAAGACTTTCATTTCCCGTCCATGGCTTCTAGAAATGACTTGGTCACAACCAACTACCAACAAGCTGCACTTTACAATATTAATGTTGAGCATGTAACCTTTACGATGCAGATGTATGCTGCTCATAGAGTCACTTCGGGGCTCGTTATTTCATAATAAGAGGAGAACTGTTGGAAACAAAGAGCTCCACTGGGTGGTAAAGATATTACAAAAATGACACCATTTACTTAAAACAAGAAAAGTGTTTCTCATTAAAGTCAACAGGAAACATGTAGTCTCTGGATAGAATGGAAGATTTTTCCGTCGCCACTAATCAGCCACCAGGCTGCACTGTTTAATGTGCTGCTACATGAAGGCATGAAGAGGTCCAGGGAATGTTTTGTCATATAGATATGGCAGATATATGACTAAAACGAAAAGACAGCACAATTAAACAATTCAATTCAGTTTATTTATACAGCGCCTGCTGTGGCCATTTATGTAGATTTTTTTAAATCATAAATTCTGTCAATTTAGTTTTTTCTTTTCCTTTGGGCGGTTAGAATATACTTTAATTAGTTTAGAACCAAAATCTTTAATTCATTGTTTTAGATTTGGAATTGATTAGATTACTTTAGTGATGTTTAGACCCTCCCACTGCAAACACACAGGACTTTTGTTTGGTAAATGTCCGGTGTGATGACCGGGAGGCTTTTGTAAAAACAGTTTTTTTGGCCATTTTTTGAATCAGATTAAGTAAACTCTTATTTTCAACTACAAGAATTTTAGTTATTGTTTTAATTGTTTTGTCCATATTTTTGCAAGAAATAAACTACAATCAAACAATCAAGTGGGAAATAGGAGAACAAAATCACCTGCAGCCATCAGCTGCCTTTCTTTGAACTTTTGGTTTTGGAACTTAGAAGGCTGCGAGCGCGCCATTTTACAGAAAACGTCATTTCAGTTCAATCACACAAATTCCAATCGATCCTAATTATCAACCAGTTCATAACAGTTTATTATTCAAATTAGTTTAAAACATGTTGGTCTAAGGAAACCCAGCAGATTGCATCGAGTCTTTGACCTGCAGGATTCTCTCCTCCTGGATGAACACATAACGGCCACCACTTGCGTTGTGTCGTTGACTTTGCAGAAATCTCTGATACCGAGAGCACATGTAGCGACAGTGGGAAGAAAACCTCCCCTTTAACAAGAAGAAACCTCCAACTGAACCAGAACCTGGTTCAGAGCAAATACACAAAAAGAAACAAGAACTGAGGAAGGAGTATTTTCTACTTTTCTGACAATCGAGAATAAACTAAAACTCCAAAAAGGGATTGTCTAATCTAACCAGCCTCAGTTTTTTCACAGCAATATGACAGAAATGCATCTATTAAAGTCTGTGACTGTAAAAACGGCTTCTATTGTTATTTGCCATTGCATTAACGCAACATTACAGCTTCAGTAAGTTATACGTTGACTTGTTTTCTCTGGTTACATCTGAACAGAGTCTGTCATGAAATTCTACTTTTTTCATTCATGGCACCCACTCGCTTCCACTGAATTTATGAACAATAGAAATGATCAGCAGTATCTTCACTGATGACTATAGTTCCTTCCTAAACTATTTATACCACTTGAAATTTTTCAAAATTTGTTTTGGAATAACCACAAATTTGATCGTATCTTATTAGGATTTTATGTGAATGTCCAACACAAACGGGAGAAAATGGAGCACAGTTTTCAAAACGTTCTTCATTGAACTCCTTTTAATTTGAATAAATAGTCCGTCTGCCTGTAACACGCTGCAGACGCTCCTAAATGAGTCAAACCTCCAGGACAGACAGACCCAGCAGGTAGTTTTCATGTCTGTGTAAATTTTATACACTGCTTAGTTGGATTACAGAGTTACTGTAAATGAGTCCAGAAGGGCTACAGGAAAGGAAGAGACAGAATTTATGAATATGTTTATTCACATAATAACTGTAAACGCTGAGGTGTGCGTAGTTAAGAGGGCTCAGTAGAACGCTTTGAAGCTCCAGTGGCTATAAAAAGTATTCATCAAAAGGATTAGTTGCCATTTTATTGCTTTTGCAAGCCAGTTATGATCAATACAATTTGGCTTTTTTGACAAAAACATTTACAAAAAAAAAAAAAAAAATCCAAATTGCTGATCATGATTGATTTGTAGCAGAATAAGAGTAAACCATCAGAGGGAGTGAACACTTTTTATGAGGACTGCAATAAATACATTACAAGTCGGCGTGGTGCTTTTAGTTCTATACCTGAAGCTTATATTATTGTGAATTTGAGTATAATAATAACAGTCATTGAACAGTAGCCTACTCTAAACTCTAAAGCTCAGTTTAGAGTTGCTGAAGACTCAATATGGACAGAGGATGGTGGAGCTCAGGCAGGTGGACATTCAAAATGTTTTCATATCTCCACAAAGCTCCTGAAACTAAAGTGCATCTGTTTTGTCACCTATTTTGCAGACAGCAACACATTCTCTACTTCCTTTTTCAAGTTTCTTCGAAGAACTCTGGAACATCTTCTGCGATGACGACAGAACTGTAAAGATTTTGGAGGATCCAGCAGCTGATGATCCTCGGGGGGGAAAACAGATGAAACTCAGCAAACGTCCCGAGCTTTAAAAAAGTAATGAAGCTGACCTTGCGCAGAATATCATCCTGCGTGGAGCTAAGATCTAAATCAGCAATATAAGATTCATTTTCTCCTTGTTAGGCTCGGCTTTTGCTAATCAGAACAAGAGAGTGATTTGCAGTGATTTGCTTTGGCTTTTACGGGACTGATTAAGTGAGGCAGCTCACCAACGTGCAGGAGAATACAAATGGCCCCCCGTCTTCCTAGGTGGCGAGCTGCTGGCACAAAGGGGCTCCTTCTGATTTACTCTCAGTTGGGTCTGATGGTAAGTTGACCGTGCAGATGCGCACACACATGGCTGGATACAGGCTGGCACTTTCTGTCACACATAAATGGATTTACAGTGTCTTGGGCTTTTTGCTCCCTCTGCTATATCTACAGTCTTGGCAAACAAATAAATAGGCTGCATTCAGTGGAGATAAGCTCATCAGCTCTATGTGTGTGTGTGTGTGTGGGGGGGGGTGTTTGTGTATGTGTGTGAGTTTATATAGCGCTTTAAGGCGCTACAGGCAATTTGCTCCCAAGAAGCTGAAGTTTGGACATACTTATTAGCGTGCGTGTATCCTGACAATGCTTCTGGGTCAAACTGCACAATGCTGAACTCTGGTTGACCCCACCTCCAATAATGCAAAGCTCTGCAGAACCTCCCACAGTCTCTGACAAGCCCTGCCACCCTTTCAGTCTCCGGCACAAAGACGCATTGAGACTTTCTGATCTTCCAGACCTGTGCATGCGCAACGCTGACATCATCATTCCATCTTCTCTTCAGTGGAGACTCTGACGCATTTCTTTGCATCTCTCATCTCAAAGCATAAAGAGTTGCAGAAATATTCACACTTCATTTAACTTTTTCCACATTTTGCCGTGCAGGAGACTGGCCTGGTAAAAGCCAGCCCCTTGTTGTCCATTTTGCTTTGTCCAGAGAAGTCTGGACTCTAAGCTGTTGGAGTGATTGCTTGCCGGAAACTTGAACTCTGTTGAAGTTTGAAGCGATTGGATCTGATTTTACCCAAATGCTAACATTTGGCTAAGATGTATGTAGCTTGCCAGGAAGCTACACCAAGAACACTACTGTAAATTGCCTGCATTGTAAACAGCCATACCTCACTGTTCTTCATTAACTAGAGAAGTGCAGAGCAACATCTTTGAGCGACATTTTAAATATCCCTCTTTCTCCGACTGTAAATGCTTCTTCAGCTCCATTCCCAAACTGCAGGCAGATTCCAATTCTAAAACAGCACAGAAAATTTAATTCATCGTTCACAACTCCTCCTTCCGTTCGCTGATTGGCCCGCTTGAGATTCTACCAGAGAAATCGATGTCAGTGGGAAAAATCTCAGACGGAGTACAGAAAGGAATCTCGTGGGAAAGCTAGTGGTACATCAACGGCCAGAAGCACCTGTTGAAGAAAAGTGATTCTAGATCAGAAATGTTCAACTGAAAATCCTTAAACTCTGGAGTGAAATTTTGTTTGGCCCCTTTTACACTGACACTCCTCAGTAAAATCCAATACAATGAGTTCAGAAGCCATCCAGTTGATAAACAAATTCCACCTGTTTGTGATTTATTGAATATGGCTGTTGTGTCAGGGACTCAGAAGTTTGTTGAAGAACATTGGATAAAAATGCATCATGAAGACAGAAGGCTTCATACAATGATGAAGAGACGTTTAAAGCTGCAGTATGTAACTTTTACATTTTTTACTATTTATTTTTTTATTTTTTTTACATATTTGTTAAAAAATACTTGTCCTGACAGTGTAACATGAGACAAATAATCTGAAAAACATTGGACTCCCCTGCCTTCTTCCTGTGGCCATTTGGAGAAATGCACCGCTATTGAAACAGCCAATCAGAGCCAGGAGGAGGGTCTTAGCGCTGTCAATCACCCCCTCAAACACACTTCCTTGTTCTGTGCTAGTCTGCAGCTGGTTCCTCAGGCTAGTTAGCATGGCCACAGGTTTCCTCTGTAATTATATTTTTGAATTTGTTGATATTTATTGATGCTCTCATGAAACCAACAGTGGAGGAAATAATAAACATAGCATTCCTGACAAAACAGCCAGTTTTGGGGTTTTCAAACATTGAATGGATCTCTAACTCTGAATTGTTTTCATGGTGACGATAAAAATTATCAAAGCCTTTTGATGATTTAGAATGGCCAAGTCAAAGCCAAGACCTAATTCCAATTGGGAATTGGTGAAGACTTTATTTCATCAAATATTCAAACAGTTTATTCACTCATTTTTCGCTCACTTTAACAAAATCCATAATCAACTCACAAAATTTGAAAGAGGGGTGGAGGGAACTTGAAAATTCATCTTCAAAGACTCTCCATCCAGCTTGATTGAGATCGAGTTTGGAGAATGGAAAAATATGTACAAAGAGGAACCAAAGAGACACTGTTCATAATAAACACTTTTATGTGTTACTAATGTTGGTCTATCACATAAATCTCCCCCCAAAGAAACTACATGAAGGGCTGTGGTTTATCATGAAACAATGGGAAAAGTTTGAGGAGTTAGAGTAGTTTTTCAAGGAAGTGTGAGATGTCGTCGTTTTCCTTCCTTGCTTCGATCCTCGTCCTTTCCCTCTCCTTCCTCATTTTTCTTCTTTAAATGTACAAACCGCTCCTCTGAGAGCGCCTGTCATAGATAAAGAGCTCTTCAGACGCACTTTGGGATTGAATGGGGATGCTCCTGTTGGCCAAATGCGCGCAGATATATTCATGTCCTCCTTTATTCCCTTAGATCAGATGTAGCTCTATGTGTTTTCCTGCCGCTTTAGTGCTGGCTGGCCTCACCGTATAATGGGGCAGTCACAGTTTATCAGCCGCAGAATGTGTCCCACATCGATCCTCGCGCAGTGAAAATGGATGCGGAGAGAACCATAAAAGACCGGGATGAATTGACATCATTGTTTCAAGCTTGTAAAAATAAACCCCAGGGGTGACGAGACAGATAACTTCCTCCAATTATGCTCCGACGAGCAGCCCGTACTCACCTTACACAAAAGGATTGCCTCCGTGAGGCAGGTAGGATTTCCTTCAGAAGTGGAAATGAGCGAGGAGATGCGTTAGGAGATGACAGGAGGAGGTGCCGCCAGTCAGATCAGTGAAGTCCCTTTGCAAAAAAAAAAAAAAAGCATGCCTCTAAAATGACAACTGTTCCCTGAGTAGTACATGCCAGCCTTTAATCACAGAGATATATTCTCATGCAGTGTTTGTTATTGTCTTTATTGCTGACTGTGATGACATAATATCTTCCCAGGGACAAACTCGCTTAAGAAGGTAGACGGGAATGTTCTCCTTCCACCTCAGATGTAAAACAGCAGCTGCTTCACGGAACATGAATGAACTCACCAGAAGTTTCCAGAAGTGCACGAAAACATTGTTGATTATGACGGAAACCTGTTGAGACACACTCGTTTGTCCGGTTTAAAATGAGGGCAGTTTTTAATTCCCATGTCCATCATGTTTTTGAAAAATTACTACTCAGAAATTCAGAATCCTAGTCTGATTGAAGGTGAGGCCCAACAGATTTGCTTTCACAAGTGGAGCGTTACGACTTCCACCGTGATGCTGCAGTTGATACACATAAAATTTTATTAGAAATTTCTTTTGGTGTATTTCAAATGTAATAGACGCAGAGGTGGAAAAGAAAGGGAGAAAGCTGGAAGAAGGTTTAACAGGAAAGGAGACGGGAGTAGAGGAGAGAAACACAAGTCAACACCCTTGCAGAGCATCCAGGTATTTCCCGTGGAGCAGACAGACAGCTGATGTTCTGTGCTTTTATATTTAAACAAGATCAGAGCCGACCTTCCACTCATTTTCCTTCTGGTCTTATAATCTTTGACTCACATGGACTCTTAAATGAGAAAATATGCAAGCAGGCTCGTTGAGTCAAATGTTAATAATGCCACCTAATGAACCTGGAGAGTTAACGCAGCACAAATTATATGTATGGCGTTTCCATGGCAATAGAGAGTCCACAGACACGTCTTGAGTGAAGCATGCCAGACTCTCCCGATCCACTTTGGACCTAACAGAACGTAGAGACACTATGGCTCTTAGGATTCATCATATTGGATATGTAACTAGTACTAAGAAAAGAAATAGTTGTTGGATAAGAAAAAATTGTATATGGTGTTAATTGCAGGGTGTGTTATTACTCGATCTCATATTTTATTGACAAAATAAGCAACATTTTCAATAGAAAAACCTTTGTTGCTGCTCCATTGTTGATTAGACATATGAGATATTTATTGTTTTGTCAGTCTGGCTCTTCAGTCATCAGATTGGGGCAAAATGATGTTATACCCAGGAATTCCCGATCATGATTCATGTAAACTTCCTTCACTTCCAGATTTAATTTAGTCGAAGTTATATGTCACACAGACCCTGTCTGACCCCTGCTAACGCACACACATCTGAAGTATAAACACACACACACATGCACACACGCAGTGTCTGACAGGGTCTCAGCAGGGACATCCCTGTCAGTCTGTCAACTCTTGGGGTTTTTAAACAAGTCAAGACAGACTTTCTGTGAGACAGAATACACGACAACTCATCACTTTTGGCTATTTGTCTTTGGGGATGTCAGACTTGGCCTGAAATGTCATGTTCCCCTCACACCCCGAGAAAAAAAAAAAAAAAGGGAACCAAGACTCTGTTATCCTCTTCTTGCTATGGGAATAAACGCTTGTTTTAGGAAAATTGATTTTAAGAAAACAGTGTGTGCTGAACTGTCAGACTACATCTGAGGCTTACAGCCAGGCTGCTAATTAGGATTAAACAGAACAGAACCGAACAACATCACCGACCACTTTGAACCCCCACCCACTCACTTCCTCCCTTTGCTTGCATACTCTGTATCTCACATACTTTCTCACAAGCGCACATAAACAAGTTCAAATCCAGCTACCTACGTGCTCACAAACATATTCAAGCTAAAATCTCATTATTGACGCTGTTCTTGGTGAGACCCTCTCACGGCCGCTGCTCACTCTTGAACCTTTAAGCAAAACAAACAAAAAAAAGGAAATAAATCAATGAAATTTACATAAACTGAAAGACTGGCCAGTTACATTAATGAATTCAACATCCTGTTTTTGCTTTTTGGGACATCGGTGATTATGAAATTTTATTAGATTATTGTTTTTCTGCTCTTGATGCCATGCAGCAGGAACACTGGTGTTGCAGGATGAGAAGGAGAATAACAGGTCATGATGCTGATGACAATATGCAGTGTTGATGACAATAATGTGGTTATACAAGATATTAAAAATACTTTTGGAAAGCTAACAACTGAAGTGTCTTGGCCAAGGACACTTCAGTGACTGACAGAAGAAGTGGGGCTTTGAACTGCCAACCAGTTACAGGATAAACTCCAACCTTTTTAATCGCCGTCGCCCCATATAATCAATATCAAACCGGTAATCAGTAGCTGTGTTTTCGTCAACCATAAAATTGCCCAAAATGAAATTCTGAAAATAAATTTGCTTAGTGGAAACACACTTATTTCAAAAACCCTGTTGTTTCTGATAAAAGAATTTTGCGAAAGATGAAGTGTTTTTTTTTTTTTTGGCCGTATCGAAATAGAAGCTTTTTGCAAGACTGCAATGGAAACACTTTTTTTTGCATCACATGAGTCAAGAAATCAATAGTAGGATTTTACTACTGGCAAAAACGTCAAAGACGATGACAGGAAGTAGTAGGAGAATGATGGTTTGCTTTTGGGGGTGTTTGGATCATGTACAGCCAGCTCTACCAGAGCTCTCACAGCATCACACAGCTCATAAAAAGTTGTGTGTCATTCCAACGTGTTGAATCCATAACTCTAATGTAAAATCGCAGACTAAAACTTTCCCAAAACACTGCATACGTAGCCGCTAACTGGTGTAAGGTACTTGGGACAATGGCTGAATAAGAAGCCGACTTCTTTAATCGGTCAATCAATCAACAAATGTTTGTGCACATTTGTAATGGAAGAACAGTTACAGTGATTTTTTTTTTTGTTTTCTCTCGTCCTGCAGGTGTAGAGGCAGACTTTTACTTGTGTTCTCTCTATTCTTCTATCGTACTCTCCTATCTTTTTCTTTCTATCTAAGCCTTTTGCCCACCTTTCCCCATTTCTTTCACATCTCTGTGTCCATTACATGAAATCAATCCAAAGCAATTTATATACAAATAGTGGAGAATGATTGTGAAAGCCATCCATTTGTGAAAGTAAATCTGTTTGGCCTGACCTTAGTACTCAGACAGCAATTCTGTTTGTCACATTGGTGGACAGGACACGTTTAAAAAAATAAATCAATAAATAAAAAAGCATAAAAATGAAAAGGCAATATTTGGCTGCATTAATTTACACACTGCGCAATGAATAAAAACACTGTTAGTTTCCTCATGTCGTTGGTTAAATAAGTTAGAGGTTATTTTACACTTATTGCCAAAGGGGCAAGTTACCTTTCAGAGTTAAAGTGTTTTTCCAGATTGTGTCTGTTTACAAAAGTAATATAAGCATGTGATCACTTAAATCGCAGGACCTGTTTGTGGGCGATGCCAACAGCCGCAGAAGACGTTCAGCCTCAGAGGAGCTTTGTGCAGGAGCAGCTCTACGTGAAAACACCGAGCAGAAAAGGCAGTGAAGGAGCAATCAGAGACATAAGCAGGTAAATGAGCCTGAATAATCAACACTTATGACTCCACTGATATCTGTCTAATCAGACATCTGTGCAGAGGAAAGAGGCAAGGGGTTTTAGAGCGAATTATGTCATTTGTCACAAATGTACTTCTGAGAGTCATGTCGAACCAGGATGAACATGCACTTCAAAACAACTCCAGCTGTGAGGAGACGTGACAGAAAAAAACGCGCTCGTTAGAGGTTTGACATCAGTCCAATGCTCTGAAATGTTTGTAAGGTCATCAACCAGTTTCAGGAGACGTTTCTCAAAGAAAAAGTTACATATGGTAGAAACTTTTTTGGAATAGTGATACAGTGCTTTTCACATTCCACATTAGAGCTGATGATGACTGAAGAGACCATATAAAACACAAACGGATTTATCAACAATAACCCAAACCTCAGGCTTCAGATATGAGCTCTACACGAACACTGGGGACACAAAACCTTTTTCTGAAAAATAAAAAAGGAGTGCACTTCATAAGCTTTTTTTTTTACAAGTGTTAATGTCCCATAAAACACATATGTGTGGGGATAAAGGAAACAATCTTTCATGTAAATTATTTTCCAGCATACTTTGAGTGAGCAACTTGTAAGTACTTAGCCCTTGCTTGAAAATGATCGTTTAATCCAGGATTTATTCAGTGCAGTGGCTCTCAAACTGTTCACCTTCTGAGCCACAAAATAAAAGTGACTGATAAATACAGACCTCAATGTCAATTAGCATGTTAGCAATGTTTTATAACATTATCTTTTTCAATGTTTTAATTTGGAGATATTTTAGATCAGGCTGGGTTGTTTGGCCACGACCAATCGAAGGTAAGGTTTGGTTCTGGTAGCATCATAGGAGGGCTTTAGTTTGTTTACAGTGGAACTGATCCACTTTGAAGGAGAGCTAGCTAAGTTTAGCCTGTTTAAACTTAGATCTACTTTGGAAAGCAATCTGAAAAACATCAGTTTGACGGGATGAAGGAAACTGACATTGAAGGTTTAGTTCAGATATTTGAGGATGCCAATCCTCAAGCTAACACCTAGCCAAAGACACAATATGTGTGTGTTTTGGCTAACTTTTGGCATTTAAGACCATCCAAACTGAAAGCGTTCATATCTTTAGCTGGAGTTGGTAAATGGATACTAGCAGCTAACAATTTCTCAAGAAACTATTGCTGTGTTTGGTGGCATTTTGTTCTGTTGTACAGCAGGCATGTATTTACCTTGGCTCAGCCTGCTGGCTGCATCAGTGTGTCATTCACAGCTGCCTCAGAGGGTTTCTGCAACTCTGAACATGTAATCCAATATGGTCACAGTGATATGACGTCTTTTTGTTACGGCTACAGAAACTATTAGCAATAGAATTTCACAGAAGAGAGCCTCATTTTTTAAAAATCCAGACTAACGCTTTAGGTTTCTCAGATGACCTCAACTCTATTGAAAACACTTTGCAGTCCACTCAAAGTAAAGAGCTTGAAAAAATATGACATTCATGCAGGTGATAAAATTTTTTCCCCCAATTACCATAATTTCCGGACTATAAGCCGCGGCTTTTGTCACACGCTTTCAGCCCTGCGGCTTATACAATGATGTGGCTTATTTATGCATTTTTTTCTACCGGCCGCTAGGGGTGCTCGAGCAGAAAAGGTAAGAGTGAGACAGGGGGAATATATGTGTAGAGGAAGACGCAAGTTTAATGTAACTTAACACGTCTCAGTGCACAGGAGGAAGATGAAGACGGGTTTCAGTGACTTTTACCGGTATGTTTTTTTTAACCAGCCCTGTTAGTGCTGAGTTACCATGTTGCTGCTGTGTTACTACAGGCACTGTTTGGGAAAAAAAAAGCTAAGGTATATTACTAAAACTTTGAAAACTCTTTCTGTGTACCGTCTGTATGTAGGTACATGCGGCTTATACACAGGTGTGGCTTATGTATGTACAAAATGGTTTTTCCTTCAAACGTGTACTTTGTGCAGCTTATAATCAGGTGCGCTCTATAGTCCGGAAATTGCGGTGCATCATACTAACATCAACAAAGAACTAATTAACAAAATGTAAATATCAGTAAAAGACCTCCATATTACTCACTGTCTACAGTATTAGAGAGATAAGTTGTATTTACTGTAATTAATAGATGTTGGTTAAGAAGGTTGCGATGGTTTAGTGGTTGTAAAATGAACATTCAGTAGATGAATGAGAGGTGGGTGGGCAGCTAGAAGAGCAAGGGGCAGAGCAAGGTATCCCTGGAGACCTGGAGTCGCCAGGGGAACCCCAGAAGAGCTGGACATAAGTGCATCTAAGGCAGGATGAAAAGGGAACCTGGAGCACAGCAGAGAAACGGTTTCGCTCTGAAGCCAAAACGGGAGGAAACAAAGAGCCAAACAAAGAGCAGTCGGAAGCCTTGATGTTTCCACCGCATGGGGAGAAAGAACAACGCTGCCGTAAGTTAGTGGTGAACAGGGTTTAAACGCCACACTGCTGGCATGCAGGCAGGCAGAGTGGAAACACAAACACAAGAACTAGCGGTCCAGGAAACAGAGACAAACACATGAAAGAAAGAAACAGCCGGAAGAAGCGTTACCTGTGGCTAAAACTGAGCTGTGTTCTTTCTGCACATCTAAAGACAGCAGAGAGTTTAGTTATTATATTTTCTTTTTCACAAACAGTGTAATAGATAGAAATGAATGATTAAATCTTGCCTTTGATTCCCAATAAGTGGAACATTGATCAGGACGGTTGACATATATTGCTTGATGTAAAAGTGTAATATTTATTACTTGTTTCTTAATTGGTTACTGTATTATGGTATAAAGCACTTTGGACCGCCTCGTTGTTGAAATGTGCTGTACCAACAAACCTGACCTGACTTGACTTTTAAGTTAATTTTTTAGAGTGAACCTGGGAAAAATAATTGCTACCATTATAGGGATAAATCAGCATAATTCAGCTAATGTGCTGGGTATATTTATTGATTTCTTAATTTGCTTACTCAACCTTTCTGCTACAGTGCTTTGCAAAATTGTACATTCATCCATTTTGAACTTTTTCGTGTTACAACCACAAAGCATTAGGATTAGGATTAGGGTTAGGATTAGGAGTGCATAACCCCTGAAGTATCCCGGAAGTAAAAAAAAAAAAAACTGCACATGGTTTTCAGATTTGAAAATCTTATTATGAGCTAATTGATTTTAGTCTGCATCACAATACCAATAAAATACAGTTAAGTTTATGACAAACTATAGAAAAAAATTCACGGCTTCCAAGGCTTTGTGTCTTAAACAAAACTTCTCTTGACTCGTGTTGCGAATACTTGAATTTTTCACTGACCACTTTAGTAAAAACTGCGAGGGTTTTGGATTATAGGCTTTAAAGATGTTAGAAATGAGTCGGTGTTTTTCCTGGCAGGAAACCTTGTAGCTTCTGTTACCACTGAAGACAGAGGAGAGGAGAGAAAATGATACTGTTGATGAAGCCGACGGAGAGGTGAAGTCTCACTGAGTCTGATCAAACCAGGTATCTAGTTGAAAAGATTAGACAAGATTGGCTGATTCGGTTGGTTAGCTGTATGATTGCTAACATGCCTGTAGAGGAGCTACTTTCAACCACAGAGCAGAGAGATTACATTGTCTGATAAGTTGATATACTTTCACAATACCCATGTGTTTTTGATCTATGCCACACTTAAAGATCAAGTAAATTTTTAAATAAGTCGAAGGTGGCCAGAGAAAAAACAAACACAAAAAAACACTTGACTTTTAAAGATGATTTTATTTGCCTATACTAACCAACATAGTTGTTTAAAAAAGATTAAGCCCTCCCTAAAACTAATAACTGGTCATTACACACCAAGGTGCAATAGCTGCCTTCAGGCCTTTGGAATAACTCGAAATGACTGTATTACATCTCTGTGGAGGAATGTTAGCCCTCGTTGCTTTGTGGAATTGTTTTAATATTGTTACATTGAAGGCTTTTCAAGCATGAAAAGGAATTCATTACAATTATTGTCACTCTCTGTTAGGTCTAGTGAAAGTAAATGGGTTCCTCTCTGGTGTCCTCTTCTGCTCCACCGGGACTCACCAGGGCTGTGTCTTGTCACCTCTTTTATTTATTATGTACACAAATGATTGTCACAGTTACATCCTCACCAACATAATTATTTGGAAATGTGTTGAAGATACAGCTGTTGTAAAGTGTTATATATCTAAATATGGTACAGTCAAGTTTACTTTATTCTTTAATTGGTAACAGCTTTTATAGATGCTCTCCTGACTGCCTGGAGTCACTGATTTTGCGGCAATCTCTCCTCCTGAACAAACCTGTAAAGTCAGTGAAAGGTTGACTGAATGGTGTCATTAACTGTGTCACATTTCCTTAAACTGATGACACGTGGGTGGCAGCAGAATGGAGAGCTCTCCTTCAACAGGAAAAAACTTCCAGCAGAACCTGGCTCAAGTGTGAGCGGCCATCTACTGCCACTGACTGGGGTTTGAGACGTCAGAGCAGATACATACACACATGCCCCCCTACACACACACCCCCCACACACACCCAAAGTAAAAAACTTTAAAGTAACGCTCCAGCAGCACTTTCTATGTCAAACAAAAATTAAAGGGGTAATGGCAGCTGTAATTCCATTACTATTTTGTTGTTGCTGTTGTTGTTGTTGTTGTTGAAGAGAAACACAACTAAACAGATAACCTCTGAGCAACTATTAAATATACATGCCATAAAGAACATCACTCCTAACACAGCTCCTTTACTTGTCGAGAAGAGAAAGCTAAACACAGAGACACAGGGCCAAGAGTATCATTTATGGAACAAGAACATAAAAGTATTGACAGCAGCAGCTCAGTGGATGGCCCCCTCCAGTGTCACAGAGCACCAAGTATAACTTCTGTGAAGAGAAAAACGTGACAGAACAGAAAGTTAATGTCAGCAGTGACTTCAGGTGGTGGATTGTACAGGAATACTGTGATCGACTGTATCAAAAGCAGCACTGAGATCTAACAGTACAGATATAGCTATTATCTGAGGCAGTGAGGAAAATCATTGGCGACTTTCACCAGTGGTGTCTGTGATGAGCTCTGAAACCTGACTGAAGCACCTCTGGGCCATGTCTTCTTCATTAGTAAATAAATGCTCACCCTGCTTTGCTCACTAGTTAACCTCAAAAAATGGCTTTGTAACCCTTTGCTTATGAATATTTGCTTTATATACAATAGATGAAAGATGTAAGTTCAGCACTGGCTATCTTGAGAAGCAGAGCTGTGAACGTACATAGAATGAACATAAACAACACAGAGATAACACTCAACCAAGTAAAACTTAAAGAATAATGACAACTAATAAACTACCAAAACAAAAATGAATGAATAAAACAACTAAGAATAAAATTAATACTCAACAAAATTATAACCAGGTTTATTTAATAAGAATTTGACAATGAAACCGAATTAGCTCTCAGCTGATTGAGATTAGTTTGCACCAGAATATGTTGTGAATTACTCACCAAAATATGAAAGAATAAACATAAGTCCAGTGTGAATGTGTATGCTTAGTGAGACCAAGGTTTGCACTGAAGACTTTGAGAAGAGACCAAATTAGCTTTGAATGAATTAAGATTAGTTTAAGACTAAATTAAGAGCAACAGTCGGATATGAGTTCAACCAACCAGGACACAGTGCAAAGGAGAAGTAAAGATAAAACTATTTTTTGATAAAGTAATGTTTTATTAAATAACGTGATTCTCGGGACAAAAACTTTGGACACAACTCATATAAAACATTCAGGTGTCACAAAAAAAATCTGTAATCGAAATACTTTTTTACAGCCCTGTTTCCAAGTAGCCAAGACAAACTAAAAGTTGCTGCCACCTTAACTTATACTTTACAACATTTGTTAGAATATCTGCTTTCCTGTCATTTTATAGTGAGTCAATTTTAGCCATAAAAATTAACATAATCTAAAATAAACTTGTATGGTTTGAAACGTCTCAGTTCCACAGAGGTGAAACAAATGGAGCTGAACTGACCTGAGAAGTGAGGCGATGGCGGCAGCAGAGTCAGTGACCGGATTCTGAGCAGCTCTGTTTCTACGGAGCTATATTTAGCCAACACACACCAGCGAGCCCCACAACATGCAGCACACACTGACCCCCACCATCTGTCTACTCCCCAGCATACAGTCCTGCCCAAACGTACTGTCACACATGCAGACACAAACCTTAAGGTTTTAATGCCAAGTTCGGCCCACGGACCTTCCGGGTTAACCCGGGTGGATTTATTAAGGTTTCTGGCTCGAGGGCTCTTGTGTACACATGCGCTGCAGCGCACACTGTGTTGCTGAAACTGTGAAGCTTTTGTTGGATGTATATATTGTGCACTGAAAGAAGGGTTATCAAATACTTGCTGCAGGAGCAGAGAGCCATGGGGAACCATTTTAATAAGCTTGAGATGTCTCTCTCTCTCTCTCTGTGTGTGTGTGTGGATGGTGTAATAAAGCATCCATACAAAAAAAAATAAACTTTTCCTCGACAAACTGCTTCAGTTGTTGTGAAAGACCCAAACGACCTCCACAATGTTGTCACCTTTTCACTTTGTGTTAAAACTTCTTGTCAGGTTGCTTACCCATGAGATTTACAAGCTTCAGCCTGATGTTTGTGATTTATTCTTTGTTATTTTGTTTACCACCTCCTCTTTACACAAATGAGACATGCGACTGATAAACTGGGATGCCAAGCTGATGAAAAGGAATTACATGTAGGAAAATGATGACTATAATATGAATTACTATGACTGTGGAGAAACAGTAACTTGCGAAAAGAATCACAGCACCCTTCACAGTGGATCCCTGGTATTTGTGGGAGTTTGGGGACCAGAACCACTCACAAGTACTTGGCACCATCTCTAAAAGTTTGTATTTTAAAATGTCAAATATCAAATTTGACTTAATGTGGAACTACAGCAGAAGCTAACCTCAATTGTCTTTCTTATCGCCACTCTTGGAATGTTGAGGTAGAACAATAATTCAGAAGACAGTCTGAATGCCTGTAGATGAGGATGAACACTTTTCTATGTCCCGTTTAAAGCGGACGGCAATATGTGAAACTCAGTGGGTCAGAGAAATGTGACCAAATGGGTCTGACTGGGTAGAACTTCAGCAGATAACTGGGCGGTTTATCCGTCTTTGCCCCAACACACCAGCAGTCACACAGATAAGATGGCTCCTACAGTGAATATTTTTCTATACAGTGCCCAGACAATGTACATTGATAATGAAGTGGATCAGTGCAGTATATATCTAACAGCCACCCACCACTTATGTCATACTATGGATTATGATATATCAGGGATGTATCTATTTAAGACAGGAAATAACTTTGGTACTAATGCTTTATGTTTATGTCGTTCTAAGGTATATAACTAAGATCTGAATGTTAGCTCATTGCCTATTCCAGTCTGGAACTGGTCACTGCTTGAACCTGGACCACCTGCCCGATGTTCCTAATAAAAGTCCAGAGAGGAATCAGTCGACTTCCCATCTCCTAAATCATAAAGAACACATAACATTTTTGAACTTTAACAGCAAGTATATCCAATGAGTGCCAAGTAATATCAACAGTATTCCTACTGTTCCTGCTTTGGAAAGCAGCCAATTGCATTTCAAGTAGCATTGTGCCTAGCTTTCCCAGTTTCACCTTCTGGTATATCCTCTAGATATGCTTCAAGAAAATAAGTTCCACAGAAAAACCAGGAAATAGATGAAGATGTAAATACTGAACCACAAACAGGTGGTTGTCCATTGTATTAGACTGCAGCCCAAAACATTAATTCACACATTGTTTGTATCCATTTTGTCTTGCAGGTACACTGGAATGCTGGTGTGTGTGTTGGTTGGGTAATGGCCACTGCCTCTTTCCTCCGATCATTGGGTGGCATTGATTGACAGACCTCCAGACTATCACACACTGATAAGGTGGAACAAACGTACTCAAAAGAAATTGCAGCTGCTGTGAAAGGTGGTCCTACAAAGTATGGGTTGAAGGGACTTAGGTTTATGTTTTAAAAATTGTATTAGACTTTTTAGTTTGAGTGAGAAAAATGCTAACCATGTACATTTCCTTTCTCTGTTGTGTACTCCTCTGTTGTCATCTATCAAATAAAATAGTAAAGAAATACATTGAGGTGTGTTGTTGTAACACACATGCCAACACAAATCTTAAGGTTTGTGTGTGCACAAGGGATGTTGATACTTTTGTAAATATTTTCTGCTTCACTACAGTAAAGCTCTCAGTCTCAGAAAAAGCCTGGTGAAAGTTCTCTGCGCCATATATCAAGAAGATCACTGCAACATTTTTGCTCTGGTTTGAAAACATCTTTCTTATATTCAGACTCTTGCCCTGTTTTCCCATCACAAAGTGTCTTTTTTTTTTCCTTTCATAAATTCTCCATGTAGTCATGACATGGTGACAGAAGTCAGGGATTTCTTTAGTTTTTTTTCTGTTTTTGCTTGGTGGGTTTTTGGGGTGTTGATGATGTTAAAGGTTCAGAGAGCACCCTCCTCTTCTCTTCTCCCCTCGTCTGCTCCTGGAAGACTGCAGCGTCAGGGTGAATATAACGGTGTTGTTGTCCTCACAGCCTATTAGACTGGCAGACTGACAGTGCAGCCTAGTGGTAAAGAAACAGAGCCTCACACATGAACACATTGCAAATAAGGAATAAAACACCAACAGAGCATAACTGCTTTTGACTGAATACAACGCGGCTCCCTCTGCTTCAGCTGGTCGGTGGCTTCCTTGCAGAAGTCTTTGACTTGCACACAGGAATAACTCTGTAGATTCAGTGGAGGAGCCTTTATAAGGTCACACAGAAACCCCCTGTGTGTCCAACCCCGTGGGGGAGGACAGGGTGAGGGAGGTAGGAGTTTGGCACACATGACTGACTCAGTTTGGGCTTGACACTCATCTTAACTAACCTCTATCTCCTTCATAAAGTGAAGGAGATAGCTGCATGTACTTTCACACTCAATATTCCTGTATGGGGGTAATGGATGAGGGCGTCCACAAATCAAGCCATGGTCGCAGTAAAAGCTGCCTCACCACAACTAGAGGAGTTGCGACAGTTCCTTCTACATCCCAAAGCTGAAGGTCCGCACCGCTCAGTTGAAGACTCAGCTAGCTGGAAGACCTCTGGACAAACATCACTAACACTGAGTCTATACATGTTAGAGCACAGAAACATGTTGAGAGAGAAACAATCATCGGGGAAGTTGGTGCCTATCTCCAGAGGTCATTGGACTAGGAGCAGAGTACAACCTAGAAACGTTGTCAGTCCATCAAAGGCCAACTCAGAAAAATATAGAACAAACAGTCAAGCACATCCCTTATACCTAATGGCAATTTAGAGAGACCAGTTAACCTAACAACAGGTGTCTGGACTATGGGAGAACTCCGGAGTACCCAGAGAGAACCCATGCATGCACTGGGAGAACATGCTCAACTTCATGCTGAAAGATCCCATGCTGGGATTTGAACCCGTGACCATCTTGCTACAAGGCAACAACCAACTTCTCCAGTGGCAGAAGTTGGTAGTGTGCAGCCCGTTAAAAAGATTATTATTTTTATTATTAATACAAGTCATAGTAATATTAAGAAAAACAAATAAAATCAAAAATATGCAGCAGTATAACATATAAAGATATACTTGAAGTCTTGATTTTCTTCACACTTGCAAACAGTTGTGTTATAAATCTTGGAACCGTAAGTATTTGTCATTGTTTATTTGCATACTAGGACACAAATAAATAGTTTCTTTTGACTGATAATACAGCCATTGAGACATGTACTAGTAATGCTTGTTCTAGCACCGAAATGATTACATAATAATTCTTAAAGAGAGATAAATATGAATGAGATCAACAATACACAAATTAAGTATAAAGCATACTTATAAATAAGTAAAATGTTGAAATAAATCAAGAGAATATCATCATCTGTTAATAAAGTTCTGTGGAGAATTCATCCTCATGTGATCCTGGTTCTGATGGAGAGGATCGTGTTGGCATTGTAACATTGTCCCTCCTGCAGGGAGTCTAGGTCCGTATTATGAAACATCTTTGAGCAGTTTTACATCCATAAACATCATTTGCACCACGTTAGTCAAATGCAGATTTCAGCTACAGTAATGGGGGAGAACAAATATCTCAGTTTCTTCCTGTAATGACGCCCATTTGTGTGATCCTGCTGTATATGAAGGTGTTTGTGTGGAGTGTGACAGCAGAAAGCAATTGATCAGGACAGGTTCATTGATCTGCGGTTCAGTAGATGAATAGATCTAGAGATCAAACAGACACACACATATTTAACAACATGTTGAGTCACACTGTGCAACACCTGAACACAGCGCGGGCTCCTATATGAATGCAGCGCAGAACACTGATAACCGATCAATGCCATTTGGCCTTGCAGATATGATGCTGTTTTTGGGTTCATTCCACAGTCAGTTATTTGCCACCGGCTAGGTGAGAGTGTGTATGTTTGCGGGGGTGTCTGCGTGTGTGTTTGAGAGAGCTGAGCCAGTGACAAATGAGGGTAAATAACAGAGAGGGGTGCAGCGTGCCGAACTCATGACCCAGAGAGATAAACAGAGAATCAGAGTTGGCCAGGCAGGTGGGATGGAGAAGGTGGGGTGAACACGCGGGTGTTTAGTGTGCCGTGCGGCTCTGATTGGCTAACGCGACTCTAACGGGCGAACTACCCCCCTCTCATCCCCCCCCCCCCCAACAGGCAGCTTGCAGAAAGTCCGTGAACGTATGTGTGCGCGCGCGCGCGAGGCAGCCGGCAGACCGAAGCTCGCCGAGGAGGCGGCAGGTTCTAACTCCCAACTCCAATGAGCTCGCAGCCAGACACACACTAAACACTCTGCTCGGCGCTCTCTCTTCAACCCTGGGACACGGAGGAGCAGCAGAAAGAAGACGGAGCGGAGGAGAGAGGGGGAGAAAGGCAAGAGGGAGACTGGCGGGAGTGTGCGAGGGAGCTCAACCATGGCTTCGGATCCGGGGCTGGCTGTGATACTGCTGTGGACTATATCACTCAGGGCTGTGGGCGCCGCAGGAACCAGCAGCAATGAGGGTAAGACTGGCACTCTGTACTCTCCCGAAGCTTAAAGCTAAACCATCCTCTAAAGTGTTTTCGTGCGTCCGAAGGCAGAAGTTTGCCCAGAACAACTTTAAACATATCTGCGTATGTTTTGAACTAATCCTGAAATTGCTCATTTGGTGATTGCGCGCGCGAGCGAGCGACGGTCACAGCCGCGTGTGTTTGGTGTTAGTGACGTGAGCGTGTCTTCTTCTGTGAGTTCTCCGAGGACATCCTCTCCATGTGTATCCCCAGTGTTTTCATTTCAGATGGAGTGTTTCCAGCAGCATTTTATTGTGCACTTTCACCCCCCCCCATCTTTCAATCTGGAGACGCAAATCTGTTTTTGTCACTTGTCCCACACCGCCTAAAGTCCCCTGATGCATTTCATTATTCCATTCAGTTTAGGTTCAAGAGTCAGAGTAAAGAAAATGTCCAGTTTCATCACCACTGCAAGAACGAACGAAAGAGTTTAGTACTCAGTTGAAACGTGATGTCTAAAGGTTCCTGTAGGCGTTCTTAAAAAGTGTTGAATATATGGAATTTATTTGAACTGTCTTCCATTTCTGAATAAGAAAATTGAGTAAATGTTTGACTTTCCAGACTTCTTAAAATGTTGATGCAAATATTTATATTTAGAATTTTTTTCCCCGCATCAAAGCGAAACGTTTTATTCAACCCATTTTCCAGAAATGAATTTGAACTCATTCAAAATTAAAAATGGAACCGTATTCCTCTACTTTTATTTTTTTATTTTTTTTTGGACAATAAATTCTTAATTTTGATGCCAAACAAGATTTGGCACTCATTTTTGGGAATTTTACGAATTAAATAAAGGCGTAATCGAGCAAAGGCTGTGATCTATTTTACTATTACTTTACGAGATTAAGCCTAGTCCAAAGAGTCCAGCTTTTGCATGGATATTAATTAGATGTGAAAAAGCCATTTACGAAACCACTGAATTGTAAATTAGTTTTGGTATTGAATTGTTTCAACTGTAAGGAAATCAGAAGACCCAAACTAGGTTGGTGTTTTTTCACCCAAATGTTCAGCTTTATATTATGCCTGTTGGATAAATCTGAAAAAGTGTGGAACTTTGTAAATAAATTCTTACAAGAACCTGGAGCGAAGGCTGCTTCTTCTCCGCTTTACAAAAGTTGCAGTGGAAAGAGCCAGGCCCACTTCTGCAAAATCACATTAGATTTTATGAAATTTTATGCCCTCTTTTCCTTCACTGCTCTTGTTTGAACAATGACCATTTGAATATCTGACTGCGGATACGTTCCCTTTCCTGCTTGAAGTCGGAAACTCTGAAAGACGATTCCCTTTGTAAACAAACTCATAATGTGTCTGAAGACAAGGAGTCATTTTGTAGTTGTCCTTATTATCTCCACAGTTCTGAAATCAGTGGTTAGTTTAATTGAAACACTTCATTGCCACAAACTGTGAATTAGGAGTAGATTGGACGAATGCTTTTATTGTTGTCCGATAGCAAACTGTGAAAAGAAGGGCACAAAAATCTGGAAGCAAAGCCATGCTTTGCTTCCAGATTTAATTAGTGAAAAATTAATTAATTTTCACTAATTAATTTTAATTAGTGAAAATTAACTTCACTAAATATCATCCTTCAAAGTTGGACTTTGACGTTAAACAGAACTTTTTGTGACTGTAAGAAATATGTTTAGAGAACGAGTTCAGGCATACAATGACATTCAAAACCAAAAGAAGTTCTTTTAGCTTATGCTCTAAGCACTTTATTTCTAAAACTGGAGCAAAACTTCAAATGGAGAAGTGGTTTATCTTTAATCCACACAATTAGAAATTAATTTGATTTCGACATTTACTTGCCTCAAAATAACTGAGGCAAGTAAAAGAAAAGATAACTTCTGCTTTAGTTATGTTTTAAAAAAAGAAAAACAATACTCAAGTCTCATTTGGACCAAAAACTAAATTATAGATTTTGAAAGGGAGTAAGTTGTTTTTCTATGAAATTTATAAAAATAAGTTAAAGAAAGAAATTCTTGCTTTGCTTCTGCTTAAAACCGAACTTTAACTGGGCTGAAAATATTTAATTTCCACTGAATGGAGGAGTTCATCTTTGGAACGAATGAAGAGCTTGAAATTTAACTGGTGTAAAGGCTTCAAGCAAAACCTCGCTGCACAACAGGCGGGCATTCAAACTCCCTCACAGTGGATGAACCTGGTGTGTGTATGGAGGACATCAGAGCAGGCGAGGGCCGCCAGCCATTTTGTTTTTCTTCTTTTTTTTAATAAAATGTATATATTTTAGGTTTGCTTCAATCTTCTGTTGTACGTAGATGTAACCAGCCAATTGTTTTTTGACGACCAAGGCTGAATTATACTTTTTATCCTATTTGTACCAAAGCAAATCCCTGAATGTTCAGATTATTTTAAATGTACAGAGAGGAAGTCTGGACACAAGGAAGCAAAATAGAAAAATAAAAATCAAATAATGTTTGGAAAAACTATTTTATGTCCGTTTTCTTAACAAAAAAGAGGAATATTGAGTCTTGCACAAAGTCCATTGCATGGTAGAAAGTCAAAGGTAGAATATTTATTCAGCTGGGATTGAGTCCAGAACCTTGTTAGCTTTGTTTTCTTTATTTAATTTTCATCATCTATTCTGTTTTTACATACATTTTTAATACTTTGCCACAATTAAGAATCTTCCTATTTATGGAAAAGTATACTTAATCCTTGACAAGACAGAAGACTCAGTTTATAAAAGAGTAAAAATGGGCTATATTTAAAAACTTATACCATAAGTCAAAACCAGTCTTTGAAGACAGTATATATGTTTTTAATGTTATTAATTATTTTGTTTAATTTTTGGAGGTAGCAAAACTAAAAGTATGCATCACAAAAGAGCGGCAATCGATTCTAAATGGATTAATATTTGGATGAACAATGATCGTGATAACAGCCCCATACACTCCACTGTCTCAGATGTCTTGATAATTCCAAGGCCACTTGCGACAAGATAAAAATACATCTACGATATCTGTGAAAAGTAAACTAAGACGTTCTGAAATAGATTGAAATTAAACATGATTTTGAAGTGAAACAAAGCATACAGAGATGACAGTTCCACTTATAATTTATCTAATAAAAGAAATAACTGGTTTGGTCACTGCAGTTTTTTTTTTTTTTTGTCGTTCGTACAGTGTTCGCAATTTTACGTCTTGCGTGTCTGTTTTTAGAGTTCATGTTTGTGTCCCTAGTTCATCATGAACATACTCACTGCATTGTTTTCACAGATAGGTTTGATGTGCTACATGTGATTTAAAAAGAACCAATGAGAAAAAAATAACAAATTCCCCCTCTTTTTTTTTTTTCAATAATTCAATTGTTGAATTCATGTAAATTTCTATTCTAATCATAGACTCACACACCAGGCTTTGATTTAATATTCATCTTTATCTGAAATGACTAGTGTTTAGGGGAAATACCACGTAACTTACAGTATCGTATTAAACAAAAACTGAAAACTGAAATAAAATACATGGAGATAAAATGTGATCTAATACTCTTAGCATTTATATATATATATATATATATATATATATAGTTGTTATTTTGACAAACAGATATGAATAAAGGGAATGTGCATTTACAGTTTCTGACAGAAATCCGAGTTTGCGTTATGATAATTTTTCTTCAGTCTCACATTTGAATATCTGGAAGATCGAGGCAGAAATCTTAAATCCGTCTCGAGTATCAGGATAAAATTTGAAGTCAATACAAGGTAAAAGACGAGGGAGCTAGCACGCTGTTCTTAGAACAGCTCTACACAGTGATCATACTTAACACCTAACCAGTATAAATACTCACAACATTATTCAAATGCATTTTACTTTTTGTTAAGCAGCTTAATGTTTATTACATAACAGATTGAAGTTGACTAGTTAATTATGTTCCCTGGTGTTTAACCATCAGTCAAACGATGAGTCTATTGCTTGTTGCCTTTGTGTCTTTAAAGAATTACCAAAACGAGATTTTTTCGCCACTGTTTGATCACCGATTTTATAGAGCTCTGACCTGTCTGTTCAGATTTTAGCTGGCTCCGATTCCTCTCTCACAATTATAAATAGCAATGTAGAAATTATTTGTCTAATACGGGGATAAATTGAAGATTAAACTGTCATAAAATTGAGCAAATAAATCTTTATTGTAAAACAAAACAGGTTTCCAAAAAATATTTCTCTCTATACATCACAGAAAATCTGCAAAATCACTTAAATCCTGCTTGAGACAGAGATGTCCGTACATAAAGCAACTAAAACAAGGCAAAGCTCTCAAACTGGTTTTATGTCCACACTTAAAACCAAGTAGTCAACCCTATCACAAATTGTTTGATTTTTTATTTATTTATTTTTTCCAAGTTCAGCTGCATATTAATAGCAGCTGTGATTAACTCAGTACTGGAGAGGGGAAGTTCTGATTTGCCATAAGGTGTGTTTGACTGTTAAACAGTTTATTTATTGTAACTATACAGTAGCATTTCTATGATATATCATTGATTATTTTTCGGACATCTTCTTTCTTATGTGTGTTTGTGACAGATAAAGAGATGGAAAGAGGTGTTACGCAGCTCTGCAGTGAAACATAGTTTCACATTAATGTGGCTGGTGTTACTAAGGGTGTATTCCCCATTGAAACACTTTTATCTTATATGAGCTATCCAATCGGCTGCATGGTAGACATAACTGAACTTCTGAAATGGATGAAAAGAAGAAACTGCTGTGTTACGTTATAACACTCTGAGTCCAACTCCTTTTTGTGCCTGGCTGAGTAAACGGCTGTTATGCCTATTGTCCTGCACACCTTTAATGCTAATGTTAAAATATTTTACGTCTATAACATCTTCAGCTCTGAAGAATATTGTGTTTGCAGTATAAAGTCAGCTAAATTGAGATCTTCCTGTGTTTCTCTGGTAACGTGTGGAAATCTTGTTCTTCTTTAAAATATGTTGTGAAATGTTCGTTGAGAAATTCTGCATTACTAGTTGACATTGTGCAGCAACAGGTGAGGGAGGGGAAATTCTACTGTAAGCATCCTATGACCAATTAGGAAACATCTCACTGGATGCATTTCCACTGACCATAAAATTGCTCAAATTGAAATCCCAAAATCAAATTTCCTTAAAGGAAACATGGCAATTTGGAAAAAACTCAAGTTTTTTGATAAAATGTTTTTGCTCTAGGTTGAGGTGGTTTTTCAACAGTATTGAAATTTGTGTACACAAGCAGCTTATTTGTTCACACCGGCTTCCTTGGACAATGTGCAGCTGCTGCCACCAGAGCGCTCACAGCATCGCACATTTCATCAAAAGCTAGGTTTGTCATTTTAAAGCGTTGAATCCATAGCTTTTCCGTAAAATTGTCAAGTACAATTTTCCCCAAAACGCCACATTCATAGCTGGTTGCAAGTGTAAGGAGTTTGAGGCTCCAATGCCAGAATAAGATGCAGACGTCTTTTCTGGTAGATGATGAGTGCTTGCACCATGGCTGAAATATGAGTGTCTTATGTAAGTATTTACATCCATTGCCGCCATGATTTTTATTGTCCTATTGATTGACTTAATAACAGCTCAAATGCAAAATTGAACTGTTCAACATTAGAAGAATATGGGAATAGTTTTGTGCAGATTTGTCTCTCAAAAACATGAGATCAAACTTGAATGTGGTATTTAAAAAAAGCAAAAAAAAACAAAAACAAAACACAGGCCATCACTCCCTGGATAAATCACAATAAGAAAGAGACTGGCAGCACACTTATATTTGAATCTGTGTTTGGTCAGGTGATGTGTGAGCCAAATGTACTTTATATTAGACATCTGGTGTGAGTGCATACGGAATCAACTACCAGGATTTTCTCCACACAGCCCCTTCTATCTGCGAGCGCTGTCCCTGATTTCTCTCACTGCCACATGCAGCAGGAGGATAGCGAGCTTTCCTTCAGGTTGTCGTTCGTTCTGAGGAAGATGAAAAGACCCACGCAGAGAACAGGACTCACTGCTAATGAGCAAACCGTAGGTGGATGATTATTAAACACATACCTCTGCTGCAGGACGACCAACTGGGGAAATAGGGACCCAGAGGCAGGAACAGTGTGTGGCAATTTCTTTTTTTTATCTGCTTTATTTTAAGATTTGAGGATGAAATATAGAAGCAACTGAAACAAAAACACTGAGGCTGAAAGCAACTACACTGCTGGGAGGATAGGTTTTTTTCTTCTCCTTCAGCAAGAAAATGTAAAGACAAATTTGTCCGCTGGAAAAAAAATGTGTTTGATTTAGATTGCTGCTGCCGTGGACGTAGACACAGCTGTTCATTTTACTCTTCTAGTCGACAGGAGACCAGGCTCGTGTTTAGCAGCATTGTGTGAAAAGAAGCTACGTCTCGGTTAATAGCTCAGAGAGAAAACCTCATCTCCATACATTAGAGAGAGAAAAAGCCTCTCGGCTATTACGCTAAGTAGTGAAGCTGCTTAAGCCACATAGCTCAAGGACACTTCAGCAGCCTCTCTGACAGGATATGTTTCAGCCCCAAAGCCTTTTATGTTTCAAATTTTAACACAGATTACTGGTATCAGTATGTGGCTTTTCACACATAAAAAACTTTATTATCTGAACGTAGATTACCTGCCTCAGTCTGTTCTGAATATTTACTTTTTCCTTCCTGTGTTTTAATGTAGTCCTGTAATGTGTATAATAAATTAGAGGCTTATTGAAAAGTTTATGTATTTCAGTAACTCCATCATTAAGGGAAACTTTTTCAAGCCTTTATTTCTGCTAATTTTTAGGAATTTTTTTGCTTCTAGCAAATGAAATCATGACATTTGAGGTTAGATTATTATGACCAATGAAGAACATTTGAACTTGGTAAAAAGTATGTTGAATACCTGGTCAAAGGTAATTTTGAAAATGTACTTTTAATTTGATAAATGAGGCTATTTTTTAATTTTTTTTAACTATGACTGTGAACAGAATGGCAATTGGAGACAATATTCAGTTCGATAAACACAATTACTTAAAAATCACTGAATTCAGGGAGTGTATATTCCGTATAGCTAGAATCTTCTGTTATGTAAATAAAAATACATTTTGAATTTATCGACTGTTTTATGAGGTGCTGACTTAAAATGCATGTGGCTACTTATTTACTTTCCCTTTGGGATCAGTGAAAATTTTTTTAAATAGACTCAAGTAGAATTTAATTCATGATTTTTAGCTGAAGTTATTCATACCCCTGATAGATTTATGTTTAAAATGATTTTTAAATGAATTATTTTGTTTCTGATTAAACTAGGCATTTCTCAAATGACAAAACAATGACCCCAAAAAATAAATAAATAAATCCTGATCAGCTTTTTATTAATTTAAAAGAAAAATAATAATAAAAAATTGGCTTGGTGATGAGATCCAAGGATAAATTAATGTTTGGCAGCCCAGATGTTAATTATTTTTTTTTTATCAACAATACCTACTCATTCAGGTGGATTGTTTTGAGGATATTTATTAGGTAAAACAAATCACTCCTACATGTTGGCCTTTGTGGAGTAATTCACTATTCACTCTAATGATCAAATATTAGAGTTCTTAATTTGAATACAATTTAAAACGAACCAAAATTCCTTTTTAAAAACTCAATTAAATGTCTTCAAAACACAAACCACGTGCTTCGACTCTATTTTATCTCTGATTGAGTTTCCTACATATTAGATTTGCACATTCAATAATAAAAGTCAATTGCAGCAGCTTTTTATTTTACCCAGATAATGATTTTTTTTCTGTAACTTTCTATATTTTATAATTACAACAACAACTCAATTTCCACACATGGACCCAGACTTAGCGTTCAGGAGATCCTCCTCTCCTCTTCCCCAGAGCGGTCCAAAGTCCAAAATATCCCACTCAAAGCTCACTCAGCGGTTCTGCTCGCTTACAAGCATTCAAACTCCAGTCTCCAGTCGCCATGCTGAGGTTTTCCCACTATGGGGTTTTGGAACATTCTTAACAACCGTGGAGTTGGTGTTGCTATGTTAGTACATCCACAGTGTCTCATCAAAACCGCAACTACGTCCTCTGACCTGTTTGTCTCTTTCTTCTCACTACAACACGCTTGTCCTTCTTCTGTCCTCCATTGGTATCCATTTGCCCCTTGTTCTCCTAAACTGCTTTAAACAGCATTGGGATTGTGCTATGTGTCTTTTCTGTTTTTAATACCATTTGTCTCAGTTTAAAGATACGCCATGAAATATTATTTTATCACACATTTACAGAAAGTATATCACTCTTGTGCACTTTTTTTATGTGCATATTTTACTGTCTGCTAAATGCCTGGCCTGATATAAACCAGTTTGTTGGTCTACACCAGGGGTCACCAACGCGGTGCCCGCGGGCACCCGGTCGCCCTCGGGGACATTATCAGTCGCCCGCGGAGCAAGTTCTAAAAATAGCCATTGTCATTATGGAGCACAGCCAAAAAATTATTTAATTAAATGTTTTTCCATTGAAGTAATAACATTTGTTTATTTTTAGAGTTTAAAAGAAGGAAATACGGCCGTAAGGAAATGATAAAAACGTTTAAAATAAATTGCTTTATGTAAAAAACTCTTTCCTACGGTTAAAGTTCAGATCTATGCGCAGATCTATGCGCAGACGCCCTCCGATAAGATATTATCGGAGGGCAGCAGCGCCTGCAGCTGTACGTACTCTGTGTACCTTGAGAGTTTCCTTTAAGTCAGTTTAGTTTTGTTTATTTGGCGGCTTGGCCCTTTTTT